>JAGFZM010000185.1:59919-89513 GCA_017657215.1 Limnothrissa miodon | reverse complement strand
AGAGAGAGAGAGAGAGAGAGAGAGAGAGAGAGAGAGAGAGAGAGAGATAAAGAGACAGGGCAGGGAAGAGAGATTAACTCATATATGCAAGACATGAAGAGATGGAGGAAGAAATAGAAAAGCAAACAACAGAGAGAGAGAGAGAGAGAAAGAAAGAAACAGAGCAGGAGAGCTGAACTCATGGGTATGCAAGAGATGAGAAGAGGGACAGAGGGACAAGACAGTCAGACAGTCAGATATCATGCTATAAAAAGAAGAGACAAAGAGAACAATGGGGAAGACTAAGATATATGATAAGGACAGAAACAGATGAGATTAGTAAAGAAGTGTTAACTGGTTCAACCTGCCTGTGGCTGTGTGTGAGTGTGTGTGTGTGTGTGTGTGTGAGGGGGGGGGGGAGTTGTGAGTATGCATGACTGAGTGTGTGGTCAAGCCCCATTAAGTCTTGCTCCAATTAGGGAAAAAGCTGAGTCTATACCATCGATGCACAGGATCAGGAGTTGGGGGGAAGGGGGGCTTATAAATTGTTTCCCACATCTATAAGGTGTTTGCATACGATCACATACCATTAGTGTCTTCCATCATCAGCAAATTCTAGAATATAAACACTGAAGAGACAACCATAACAGCTGATAATACACTTCTACACCTGATGCAGTAATATTTTGAGGGGAGCAGGAGTGAACGTAAAATCCTGGAACATGCTGGGCTCTGAAAGCCTTAGCATCTCTGAGTGCCAGGAGAGTGCCAGCCTCTTGTTGACCTGACCCTCGCATGAACCTGCCACATCGACTGTGTGCGGCGTCACGCCGGCAGGCATCTCGTTTCTGCGCCGATATCTCCCTCTCCTGCCACCTCAGCGCTCCTCCTTGACATTTTCCAATAGCTCTGTCTAATTAAGCTTATGGCCGAGGCCGGCGTGCTCGTTCCCAGACGGAGGCCTGAGTCGGGCTGCAGCTTAAGGCCCGTAAAACAGGTGCTCAGAGTGCACAAGTTTAGTGCCCTGCAGGAAGGCCGCAAATGCAGCAGTTTCTGCAATGGACCCAAAGCTGTGCTTGTGCAAACTATTACCCGTCTGTTGTCGCCGCTATTTGACCTCCCACAGCATGCTCCTATTCAAGGTCACATTAAAATGACTTGTGACACAGTGCAGTGAAAGCTGGATTTGTTTTTGTAAGGGGGGGGGGGGTGGTGGTGGTGTGTGCGTGTGTGGGTTGTTGGTTTGCATTCATTAAGTTAAACATTTTTTCCACATCACTTTAACCAGTAGCAAAAGTTCACAAGATGTTAAAACTGTGCCGTGCCAATGACTCGCGGGTTAACAAACAACAAAAAAGAGAGAGGGGAGTGGAAAGCAATTAAAGATACTGTGGTCGTGGTGGTGACTGGTGTAAACTGCACGGGTCACCAGAGAAGTCACTGGCAGAGCTTTCCGTCGAGGTCCTGCTATTAGCCGATAAGTGGGAAGCACCCTGGCGCGTCCAATACTGCCAACTAAGGCCGTCGCAGGAAGTTTGGGGAAAGCTAATTAGCAACAACTGGCGAAGACACAAGGGGATTAAGAGGCTCGTGTGAATTAGTGGGTCAGAACGAAACCATTAATGCCATGGGCCACCGCAGACGTCTTCGCTGTCACAACAACGCCTAGGAAATGACAGCAAACGCGTAAGTTAAGAAAAAAACTGATTGGATGCAAGATAAAACCTTAATTTGTTTGCCAATTCTGAGTTTAATTTGCTTTCCGCTACACACATTGGGTATTGGTGTGAAATACATCTGCATGTAATTCTCTCTACGTTCCTGCATGACACGAAGAATGCACAACAAAGTCGGTAGAGACTCCCCTTAGGGCCGTCAACAGGGAACCTGTGAGTCAGATATTTATCACAACGGTTTGAAAGACTGATAAGACAACCAACTCCCCTTCCAATGCTGATTAAGCAGACTGGCTGACCTGTTGCGTCTAAATCCAAGGACTCGGTCAGAGCTCCGGGGGGATCTTTTCCCTGTTCTAGTTCATTTGCTATGTCACGACCGCCTGAGTTTCCACGAACCCAGAGCATGGCAATATTTCATGCTAATGTCTTGCCCCATGCTAACCTCTCTCGGCACGCACAAGAAATAATGTACATTCGACATTCACATGCCGAATGACATTGACGGATGTTCGCAAAGGTCGGGAAAGCGGAAAATTAGGAACATTCCATCCTGCTGCAAGTAGCTTTCAACCTTTCACTCAAGAGCAACGACTTTCTGCCAAAAAGCCAAGAAGGAGGATCCTTTAGCTGCATGTTCTAAATGGATCTGTTTCATCTCTCACACAAAAGAACAGTGGTTTTAGGGGCCTCACTCCATTCATCCACCCATCCATTTTGTTTTTTATCCTGAGCATAGTGCAAACACAAAATAATTATTTTTTTCACTCCTTCCACTCCTTCTCCTTCTGATTGCCTGCAGCTCACTTCTGAAACCAGTGCACACTACTTCCTACCGTATCCATAATACAGCACAGATTCTGCAGGGGAAGGTTGCTGAAACTTCATCACCCTGAGGGAGCAAACTTGAAGTTTTCTGGTTTCCAGAAGTTTCCTCAAGTGTGCTCAAGACGCAGTATTGGCAGTTGGAGTTGGTCAGGTAAGCTGGTCTGGTACAGTAAAATGCTATGCAAACACACACACACACACACACACACACACACACACACACACACACTCCCTCTGACTCGCTCAGTGTCTCTCTGTGGTCTTTCATTCCATACTTGTCTCTGTCTGTCATTCTGTGTATGTGTGTGTGTGTGTGCCTGTGCAATAAGGCCCTGTGAGTTTCTCTGCAAGTCCCACAGGCTGTGTGTGTGTGTGTGTGTGCTCGTTTCTGCTGTGAGCCATGTGGAACAGCTTAAACATGCACACAGTCCGACCAATCTCGACCTGTCACAGGACATTTATCTTCATCCATATCCCAATGTGCTGGATGCTGCAATCTCTTTCGCAGATGTGCACTGCACTAACAAACCTCGAGCTGCAGCTTTCACCTCTCTCTCTCTCTCTCTCTCTCTCTCTCTCTCTCTCTGTCTCTTCCTCCCTTCTTTATTTGGCATTCTTTCAGTCTCGGTCTCTCGCCCCCGATCTTCCAGCTCGTAAACCCGGCGTGACCACAACAGACTTGGCTTTCACGAAGGGGGGAAAAGCAAATTTAGCGATCAATATTTTTCATCTTATGAAAACGCAAGTATTAACATATGTGGACTTAGCTGACTCCATGCTCCAAAGAAACCCCTGAAGAGAGGTTTTATTTTTCTTTTTTTTTTTGAAGGCGAATGATGATGTGAGTTCCTGTGTGGGTGTGATTTGAGGCTGATATAACCACCGGAGATGTGCAAGAAAGACAAACACAGGTGGCCTTGAGATCCACGCTCTGGTAGTGACTCTTTAGGTATGTAGTATTAAAAAAAAAAAACTAACAAATCAACTTCTGTGCAATGGAGTTTTCTCAACTAGGATTTAGGGTGTGTGAGTGAAGTACTCAAATGGTTGGGGGGAGGGGGTGTTGTGGGCTGCCATGGTGGTTTAAGAGGTGGGTTGGATTGGGGTGGGGGTGGGGGTGGTTCGAGCAAGGGAACGAGAGAGAAGGAGTCAAGGAGTTTATGTTGGGTGGAGCTTGCGAGCTCAAATTTCCCGTGGCAATTTTGAGCCAGCCCAGGATTTTCTGCAAAGGAATTAGGTTGGAACAGGAGGGAAGAGACAAGGTGAAGAGAGGAGAGAGAGAACGAGAGAAAGAGAGAGAGAGAGGACGTGAGGGAGGGAGGGAGGGAGTGAGAGAAGGAGCGAGAGTCTCCAGCTTGTTTCGGTGCAGAAACATCTGTATTACATTTGCGCTCAGCTGTGGAGAATGCTCTAGTTGCATGTCGCTTAAACCCTCCTAATCTGCAGAGGACTGGAGAACTCGCTGCCCCACTTCTCCACTCTGTCACTGCCTAACCTCCTGCTCATCCCCTCACACACACACACACACAACCCCCCTTCTGTAGCCCCCAACTCAGTGTCCCTGTTGTGGGACTACTCCAACACGTCTGCTGTAAGAAAGAGAAAGCGAGAGCAAAAGAGAGCCAGATAGAGAGAGAAAGAGAGAGAGAGAGAGGAAGAGAGAGAAACAGAGAGAGAGCGAGAGAGGCTAAGGCTCATGGAGTCCAATTTGAAATATTCATGCCATGCTATCCCCCTCGGAGTGGCTGAGCGATGGTGGTATTTTGATATGCAATTGTTCAAAGGCCTCCAGGTGTTATCACTAAAACACTTCAGGGGGAGATTTCTCATTCAGAGTCAGTGTGTGCAGTTTGTGTGTGTGTGTGTGTGTGTGTGTGTATCCTGCCACGCACATTCACATGCACACAATCAAACGACATAGCAAACTGCCAGCAACTAAAAAAAGCTATTCAATGACACTTTCTCTCACTCAAACACACACACACACACACAAGAAACACAATAAAACACAATGCAGAAATAGAGGACACACAAGCACAGGTTCAAAAGAAGACACACACACACACTCACATGTACACACACCATGCACGCACACACAACAAACAATATGAAAGGGACACACATGCACAGATTCAGAACACCACACACACACACACACACACACACACACACACCTTCTGTCAGTGCAGTGGGAATGTAAGTATGTTGGGCCTCTGAAGTGCCTGGTGCTGGGCTTGAGCATGTGGCGGGGAGCAGTGAGGAGTGGAACAGAGAGGAGCAAAGAGGCTAGCCACTCTCCTCAGGGTGCCATTGCCACTAGCGGATGTGCAGGATCAGCAGATTCACACTCGATGTGAGAACAATAACTCCACCATCCCCACCGCAGGGCAAGGGCACTGCAGACACACGAGGAAGGCAGAGGGAGACAGGCAGAGGGAGAGAAAGAGAGAGAGAGAGAGAGAAAGAGAGAGAGAGAGAGGAAGACATAGGTATAAAAAGAGTAACAGAGCACAGAAAGTCAGAGATGACAGAATCAGACCAAAGGAGAGAAAAAAAGGGATGGCAGTGGAAGGGAAGAATGAATGGGAACCAAAAAAAGGGGAAGAGAGATTTAAAAGAAGAGAGGAAAAGAGAGAGAGGGAGAGAGAACGAGCGACAAACATGCTACTGATGAGCAGGTGACTGTCATATTTAAATCTATGTATGTTCCTCTCATCTTTTGCACACTAAATACAAATCTCATCTGTCATGGAGTATATAGTACTTCAAAGCTCAAAGTCAGCATCCTGGCATTCAAAGGTAGCTTTAAAGATTTGTACCAAGGAGTAAATGAACCTGCTAGACATGTGGAAGTTAATCACTACTGTGTGGTGAAATAGATGAAAAAAAGGAAGAAGAAGAAGAAGAAGAAGGATTAAAGCCAGATCATACGATTTTGAATGTAAACACTGAAGCAGTGCATAAACACACCATCTGTTTCAATCTGGTCAAGAAATGTTCTGACGACATGCCAAATCATCTCATCTCTTGTAAAGATGACAGCAAATACACAAGTGAGAAGAGAAGGCATGGATTCATCCATCTCCACATAATTAAACAAAATTACATAATCAGTATTCCAGGAGAGACATTCATCAATTCACAGATTGGGTCACCAAGAGCCATTTAAGCATTCAGTTCAAAAAAAAAGTCTACACACTTCTCCACTTGACAGTTGCTAGCAAAAGCCATTTGCGCCATCTCTTGCGAAAGACAATGCTGTGATACTGTAAGACCTCAGCTGAACAAAAAGTATCACTATACTCACATGATGTGCACATGGCACGTAAAAAACAGGCCACTGAGAAGTGAGATAACACAATTACTACACACATTTATGAGCCAAACATGACAAATAATAACGCCTATCCTGTTCACTTGTTCCAAAGGCATCTGGGGAAGTCTGGTGTAGGTCAGACCATAGGTCCAGGTAGGTAGGCAAAAAAATATCTAAGTTTGATATACTAACAGACTGACTGACTAAGCATCACATAATGTTAACATAATTTGACAATTATGGAAAGGAACCTATTTGAACAGAATTAGATGCTGCTTTGAAATTCAGTCTATTATGACCTATTATGATCTATCATATTTTCACATTTCTTTTCCAACAGGAAGATATTAGATAGATAGACAGATAGATAGATAGATAGATAGATAGATAGATAGATAGATAGATACTTTATTGATCCCCAAGGGGAAATTCAAGGTCCCAGCAGCTTAAAAAAATCACACACAACATATACTACAGTGTACACAGTACAGTATTGGGGACCTCAAACCCAACAGTGATATTGGATTGGTACTGTATTTCGTCTCTAATGTATGAGCTCAGCAGACATTATGCTGTAAATGATTTAATGATGACATACAAGTACCGGGCAATAATTTAATAGCCACTGGGATCATGTCTATCATGGTGATGGGTGGGAGGTGGGGTCATGACTAATCACCGAAGCATAAAAGCGCATGGCCAGAATACAGCAGGGACAGGAGATGAGAGTGGCTTCTTCATTAGGCAAAGATATAGGATAAGCTTACCTCATACAGTACCTGCTCTGGATAATGTACAGCAAGGGGGATTAAATGGGCAGGAGACAAGCAAAGACCACCCTCCCTAATGACAACACAGCCCTGGCGACACACCGGCCCTCTCTTTTCACAAGGCTTTCAGCCTGTGACGCGCTTGCCTTTCACACTCAATGATTAATGGGTAGTAATTACTCCACGGCCGGTGACATCATCTCACCATGCTGGCTGCACAAAAAAGCAACTAATTAGCTTTGCTGTCTCCTAATGCTAGCAGTGTCTGTTGTTTCCTTATTCTTTTCTCTCCCCACCCCCCTCCCCCCCTCCGAGCTGGTTGAGACGAGGCATGTCAAAACAAGTTCCACCATCCCACAGCTATCACGGACGTAAATTCCCCACCGGCTGCCTCCATAATTAGCTTATTCAGTGAGCAAACAGACAGCGTGCAAGGTGGAGAAGCGCAGAAGTGGTTGAAGGTTTGCTGCTCGGATGTGCAGGAGATGGATGCTGAAGTGACGGGTTGGTCGACGGGACGGCTATCATTATGCGAGGCGTGGGATCGCAGGCAGACTGGGGTGTTGCAGCATCTAAACAACACCTGTCTGGGTGATGGGGGAGTATTAAGTCAATCCTCCTTATCCCACATGCACATATGAACAAAAACACAGCCATGCACATAAACACGTAAACACACACACTCACACACACACACACGCATGTCTTACTGCTACAAACAGACACATACACACCACTGTCTCTCTCACACATGAACTCATACACACATGCAGAGAAGGGGGGGGGGGGGGGAGAGAGAAAGAAAGAGAAGAGCCTTGATCACTTGGCATGTGATAAGCACATATTTAAGCTTCTAAAACACCAGACACTGGGCACAGCTGGGGTGCTCTTTTCCATAATGTCATTACCCCACTTTCAAAGGCTTAGAAACCGACAAGACTTCTCAGAATGTCTAACTTATGAACCATCATATCCAGAGTCTTTATAGATAGGCAAGGCAGAGTCCCCATCCCTCCCTTTACCCAACAAACACACACACACACACACACACACACACACACACACACACCCTGCAAGTCAAATAAGTATAATTCCCATGAAGAACAGTGTAAATGTCTAAAAAATACCGAGCCCTTTATGCAGTTCACTCATTGATCAATCCACTGACACAAGTGAATTCAATGCCAGATCAGCTATAACAACCTCTACAGCAAATATACTTCAGTGCATGTAAGTGAATGGAGCTTCCACCGGGACCGTGTCTGTGGTTGAGTCTGCTATACTATGAATGTACCTCTCTGCCAATGCATTCTCTTGAAGGCTGAAGAGAATGCATTTATAGAAGAGAAAATAAAAAAAAATCTAGAAGGTTCTCCTTTCTTTCCTTCATTAGTGTGTGCTCTCTCTTTCTCAACCTCCATGGTAATAAGAGTCTGAGAATATAATGAAACAAAATAAATAACGTGAAGAAAGGATGTATACAATCGTGCATCATCCCTTTCATCAGATTTTAAACATTGGTATATTGAACAAACTCATGAACATTTGGAATGATATCATTGCAATTTCATTGGCTTTTCATTACATCATTGTTATACTCTCAGGGACGTCGTCCAATCAACATGGAAGAGCGTCATTACACACATTTCGAACCATACCACTACGATAGTTCAAGACCAACACTTTTAACTTTTTACCGAGGGTTGATTGCCGGTTTTCAGAGTTTGTCTAATCAAAGTGACGCTGTCCAGCTCAAGTATTGCTGAAAAACCTGCAAACGCAGCATCATCCTCGGTGCTGAAACCTTTTTTCGCGGAATTGTCATGACTTTCGAAAGGCTCAACTGTTGCTGTAATAACAGACAGTCACACATTCTAGTACTTGCCTTACAAAGCAACTTTATTTAATTGGATAACGTAAACCAAGCATGTCATGCATGATCGACATTATTTTAAGAAACATGGCATGGTATTCTGAATGAGATTTAAAACAGAAGGAGAAATGTCCAGGTATCTGTTCGGATGTTAACTTTATCAAATTGAAACATACCTTGTAGCCAGTTTCAGTCCACATATTGAAGGGGTCATTCCTTAAAAACACTTTATATTTCTTGCACAGCTCTCATGCACGAACATAATCCTCAAGAAACAATCCATTCAAAATGTGTTGGCAAAACATCCAGTGCTTCACGCAGAATTCAGACGGTCAACCTGGTTATATATTAAGTTTCTTTTTCTATGAATATTAGTCTTTCTATAAATATTAGTCTCTAGTTCTTAAAACTAATAACTAATAAACTAATAGCTAACTCCAAATCTCAGGCCTCCTGTTTCCAAAAGTTTAGTTGTCAGACTTAAAAAAGGCAATACACTTTCCTAATTACAACCCATATCTAATTGGCATGTAAACAATTTACGCAAACCTCTCCAACTGCATTTAAATAAAAACGGATCATTTACCAAGCAAAGCACAAATCAAACAATCAGTTTATATTGTAAAACCTCCGTTTCTGTAATGAGAGCAAATTCAACGCCACGAGTATATCCAAAAGCCTCCTGTAGAACAAAGGAATGCACTCCGCTTTTGTGCGCAACTTTGAGAGCTGACGCACCAACTCCAAGCAAGTTTTTTGTGTGTGTGAGAAGCCAAATCGTTTTCTTCTCACCATGTCAGTAAACGAACAAATATTTTTAGTTAACTGTTTTTATATCTAAATTAGGTTGTCGCGTCTTTTCAAGAAAACAAAAGAGTCAATAAGTTCCAGTGGTGTTTTTTGGATAGTGTTATGAAGTCTCTTTGTCTGCACGTGCGGAGTCGCCGTATTGGCCGCGCCTCATTCATTACGCATAGAGCCCCGCCCTCTGGGTATAGCAAGGCGCGGCGTCCTGAAAGCCAAGTCTCTCCCACTGGCAGAAAGTTCACCCTATCGTACGAATTCCACGAAAAACTATCGTATTCTTTAGCTAAATTTGCAACAGGTTGTATCATAGTGTCATACACTCACTATCTAAGTCATAATTGACAACTTAATAGCTTTTCATGTATGTATAATCTCTTATTAAAGTTTCTGTAGTAAACAGAGAGGGGTTGGACAGGGGATGGGTCCCCAGTCATAGTATAAGCCTTCTACTGGGACATATTTTGTTAGCTCAGCCTCAGGGCCAGTAGGACAGCCCACTTGAAGGTCAAGAGTCTCTGCAACAGGTCATGACCTTAACAACCTCATCCATCACTTTGTCAGGTTGTTTAGAGAGGGTAGCTCCATGAAGAGCCATCAGGCTTAAATGCACACCATAGACTTTTTCAAAATTGCCATTACATCAACAGTGTCTGAAGAGCAGGGTAAAGACCATGGACCAATGGCCCTGGTGTTCATGCTTTTGCCATGCTTAACACTTGAACCACAAGTAAGCACTGGTATCTAGACTACCTCAAAGAGTGAGAGGCATACCGCCTGGAATTGATATGACTCCTTTAACAAGCAAAGAAAATATGTGTCATTCAGTAAATAAGGTAAATCAGGTCATAACTGTACTGAAGGTAAAATTACTTGGCAGTATCAATAATACATGTCATCTAGCAAGTATACTGGAATTTCATTTTTTTTTTAAACAAATTAGATTTCTGCTTCGGAAGTCCTAAATGATTTATCAACAGTCATATCTTCTATAGTCTTCATTCCTAAGACATCGGTTTGGGCATTACTGCAAGCAACTTCCCGCATGCTGTAAAGTTGATGAGTAGAGTATTGATCCAATTGCTTCTATAAATGTGCTATTCAGAGAGATTTTACCCATTTCATAATTACACTTCAAGGCTGCATAGATTTATGGGTCTTGTGTGTGTGTGTGTGTGTAAGCACCTACATCCTTTGAATGAATAGTGATGACTGTAATGACCAAAGTTTCATCAGATCTATAATTTGACCTTCATACATTACCATGCACTCTTGTGTACTAGAATAGAATACAGCTTATACACATTGTATCATATTATGCAAAACATGCATGACCCATCATATTATACACAACCTGAATGACCCATGAAAATGAATTTAAAAAATACAGTGCACAACAGTAATAACAGAATAGATACGGGTATGCACTTTTTGACATGAATTATCATGGGGTGCTGAGACTGTCTGTCAGATCAATGAACAGATCCCAATTAATCTGACAAAATCACAGCAGGGCTCCACCTGTGAGTCTTTAAAGCACAGCGAGAGGCACAGTCCTGATAGAGGAAACACCATCAAGCCAAATACTTAGGCATGGCCCCACATGTGCCAGTTCATTTCCTGTCTCGCACTCCCTGTTTTCCCCTCCTAAATGTGCAGGGTTGGTTGTCTGCCTGATAAAATTCATATCTCCGTCCGCCAGAAGCAAGCTACCATACAACAGCACTGGCCTCCTCCTCCTTCTCTTGCCCTTCATTTTTTTTTAGGGATGTGGCTAGATCTGCGTTAAATACCCCGACATAACCCTCCCCATCTGCCCAGACAAAAAAAAAAAAAAAAAAAAACGCACTGAGAAAGAATTAATTGGTTTCAGCAGCCATACCCTGTGCAATCCACTCAAAACAGCCACCCCCTCCCAAACCCCCATACCCCTTGCCCAAGCTCCCGGAGGAGACGTCTCATCCGTCTGACACCCCTCCCCCACCAGAGGAACTGTCTAGACCCCTCCTTTCCTGCCTTCACCCTGTGCTGACTGCTTGCTATACCAGAACAGCACGTCAAGCCAAAAGTCTCTTTCCCTGCTCAGCCGTCAGCTGAGATGGGACAGGAAGATTACCAGAAGCTAAGCACTCTTAGCACACATGGCCCACCTTAACCAGTCTAGATGTCTGTCTGGCTCTGCTTTGGAAATGTCAGACAAGTATGCAGAAAAGTGGATTTGTTGTTGTTGTTTTTGATGTTTTGTAAAATATTCTTACTAACCAGCTCAACCCCTCAAAAACTATTCCTTCATGTTAAAGTCTATTTAGTTGTGCATGTAAAAGGGTATAAAGTGTGTGTGTGTCTGTGTGTGTGTAATGCATTTTCCTATCCTTAGGCATCAATGGCCAAAGGCTACCCACAGTAAATGTCATTACCAAGAGTCCAGACCTGCCAACACCCCAACCCAGCACCCTCAACCCCATGCAGAGACCTTACTGCCCACAGGTCATACCCCCCCACCCCCCGCCCACACACACACACACACACGGACGCACACAAACCCTCCCTGGCACGGGAGGATGGCTATCTGCCTCTGTGTCTGTCTGACAGCTCGTCACAACAAGCTTACATGAAGTAATAAAGCAGGGAAACTGGGTGTGTGTCTGGAGGCCAATTGTTACTTGCTTTGTCAGTGCCACAATGCATTAGTCAACCAGATCGCTTGATCTCACTTAAAATTTAGATGAGACCTCATGGACCCCCTTTGCAATACTAAGCTTTAATATAATCAGAAAGAAGTCAAGTGTATAGAGAGGTATGGTGAGACCATAAGGTCAAGGGTGATCATGTTAAGGAAACTTGGGATAGGAAAATAATTATGTGGTGAAAGCAATGTGCAAAATTCAGTGCTACATTTACAACATTTATCAGCCGGCTGAATAAGAGCGGCCATTTGCAGGACGTGTGAATCCACGTGCATTATGGCCACGTTGCATGCATGCTGCAGGGCCATGGCACTCACGGCACCTCCCATTCACGGTCGGTGCATGCAGCAGAGAGCAAAAACCTACATGAATTAATATCAAGGTAGATACGTTTGGGGATTCAGTTCCAGCTGATTTTATTTCCTTCTTCATGAAAAAACAACAAAGTTCTGTACAGAGGTCTGACAGGCAGTGACATGACACAATTGGCTGGCATTGAGTTCTCTACTCAATTGTTGAGATATGGCATGATTAGACAAAAACAATATTGTACACATCATATTGCACAAAATGAAAACGATAAAAATGCATAATATATATATTTATATTTTCAAAATCATGAACAACAACCTTAAACATAGGGACGTATAAAGATAAAAGTTCTAGTGCCTGCCATGGTATTGTCAGACATAAACACGCAGTCTTTGCTTAATATACAGTCAATGTACATAGATATTTTCACGTTGATCTTTTTTTTTGTTTAAAACACAACAGCTCTACATAAACCTGAATAAGAAGTACAAATGCTATTCGCCATGCCATAGTATACTAAAACAATTAGCTACATTTAGCCAACAAGTAGAAAAAAGATTAAATATCCTAATACAATTGAGTGAAGCTTTACTTCATTGTTCGCGAACTCAATAGGCATTTAGAATGAGTTTGTAATTCCATCCAGTGGTTAAAACCGAACTTCTTCACTATAAAATCACAAAGATGTTAAATTTAAAATTCTTATCAAATGTACAGTATCTCGCATTCGGACGCAAAATAGGCAGACATTGCTGCCGCTACACCTTCCTGCATGCTCGATTGTTTTGTCTGGTTGCTGGAATTAAGATACTGTGTCTTTAAGAAGCCTGTAGAGTGACACTGTAAACATGGTTAGGGGGCAGATTTTTAGACAACCCAACCCCCTGGACATAAAAATCGGAAATCCAAACAGCGATATTCACCGATTGACACCCCCTCGATAGATTTTGTACAAAAATACACTTAGAAAATAATGAAACATTTAATCTCCTTTACGTGTGAGAAGTCAACATTTAAATAAAAAAATGATACAATTCTAGCCCTTCCACGAAGGAGACGGACATGTGCATGTGTACACAAGACCTACAAGAACTATAACGTAAAAATGTTTGGCCTGTATAAACACATCAATATAAAATGTCATCTGAGCACAGAAAGATAAAAAGGAGAAAACACGAGGATGGAAATAGGAAAAGGCAGAGGGGAAAGTACACGCCTCTGGAAAAAAAAATTGGTCCTGAATTGTAGTGTTGAAAAGTGAAACGCATCTGCGATGCATTTCAGTCCTGAAGTTACAGAAGCTGGTGATTGTGTTTCCTTTTTGCGTCATCAAACATTGCGCCGTCATTACATTTAAATTAACACTAGTTAAACTGTTAGACAGTTCTTACATAAATCTCAAAATGAGAGCATGCGTTTTTCGATTTGTAATTGTTTTAAGCCACCATTTATGGTATATAAACCCATACAGATGATGGGATGAGGGCTCGCCACCGCTTCACTCGTGTGCCATCTCCAATTCTTCGGCTTACCCTGGTCAGACTTATATCAGAGTCCCTTTTCAGCAAAGTTCATTCCGGAAGGAAACCTCAACTCGCCCCGTGCAAACGTCCCAGGCTCACTGCCTGCTCAAGTCACAGCGTCTAGGGCACATACACTGCCCGGCATCATCCCTCCCAGCTACCATTTGAGCAAGCTAAGCATTTTCTTTTGCGCTCTTGTCAGGGGAGAAGGCACCCCAAGTCCTAGTTTTGTCAATTCAGACACACATCGGGGATGGTGTGGTTAACAGGGCGTTCACTGGCTTGTTGCAATAGGACTTCACTATCCTGCTTATCTTTACGAAAGTCATAAAGATGTCACCACAAGCACTGGCTGTTTGATTATGGCATTTCGAGGCTCTTTAAGCGTTCAATAAGTGAATACTAAGTTAGAAATGGTCGACTCAAGCCAGTCCCCAGATATCATTTCGCTCACCTCAGGGGTGCAGTAGTCGGGGAACTCAAAGTGGGAGCCAGAGCCCGACTCGAAATTAAAATCCAGATCTCTGTCCAGAGCCGCCGAGCCAATGCTACCGAGAGACATGCTATCGAAGCCGGGGCTCGGGTTAAGGTCCAGCAAATCGTCTTCAAACTCTTCATCTGAGGATGAGGACTGCGATGATGAAGAGTGGGAGGCGGACGGTGTCGGAGATGACACCCGCGTGTAGCTCAGGCGTGCAGCCGACAGTGTGCTTGGGGAGTCGTCCCCATCCTTTCCGCTGGCCACCCCATCCTCGTACAGGCTGAGAGGGTCACTCGACTCGGCTGAACTGCTCAGAGTGGGACTCGCTGGCACAGCCACGGAAGGTGGACTGCTGTCATGGTTTCTTACCCCGAAGCTGTGAGAACGTTTGGTTGGTTTGTCTGGTATCTGCTTCGCTGCTGAGGCTGACTTGGTCTTGTACAGGGAGTAGTGGTCTGTGGGGACGGAGTGGGAAACCTGCTCAAGTGATGCCGACTTGGCGCTCCCTAGCCCTGACTTGTGTGTCCGGCTGAGTGATTTTGACCCACTAGCCTTCTTAGACGAGCACTTGCTGCTGCTCCTGTCCCCCTTGTCTCCCGTCTTACCGCTGGACGACTTGACTTTCTTCCGTGGCCGGTACTTGTAGTCCGGATAATCAGCCATGTGCTTGAGTCTGAGACGCTCAGCCTCCCGGATGAAGGGGATCTTGTCGCTGTCTTTCAGCAGTTTCCAGCGCTTTCCGAGTCGCTTGGAAATTTCTGCGTTGTGCATGTCTGGAGACTGTTCCATGATCTTGCGCCTCTCAATCTGCGACCACACCATGAAGGCATTCATCGGCCTTTTGATATGCCCACTCGGGGTCTTGCACCATGCGACGTCCATCTTATCCCCGGTCGAGCTTGGAGAGCCGGGGGTGGGGGATGCGTCCATGTCTAAGTCCATTTCCCCAGATTCACCGGGAAGCACGTCAGTGTTGTCCGTGGTGCTTGTTTGCTCCACCATCACTCAGTCTCTTCACATACGCGTCAAAAGCAAACTAAGGTAAAATGACAGAAGGAGAAAAATCCTCAACCGATCTGAACTTTCTGTGGTATGAAAACAGTCTGCTTGTCCAACAGCCTAAGTAAGAGTGAGCACAGTGGGGCAGCAGAATAAGTAGAGATGCAGAGGCTGCACGCGTAAAAAGTTGGGGAAAGTATTTGCTGTACGAACCGCCTCTCTGTTCAAAGCAAAGTCTGTTTTCGTATGAGAGAGCGACCTAAAACAAAACAGCCATATCATAAAGTCTTTAAAAATTCCAGTGTCATCTAACAACTGCAGCAAACTATTCAGCTGCCGGTCCGACTGAATACGAGTCCGGTGCCGCTCTGGGCAAACAGCTGCAGAAAACAGTGGAACTTTAACAGGAGATACGCCTTGTCTTCCACAAAGGCTGCTTTAACATCATGCATGAAGGTAAGGAGATTGCACACTTTCATAGTCCGGTCTATCGCACACTATTCAGAAGTTTGTATAGTTCGTGTAAAGGCGCTTCACAAGGATTTATTCCCTTCTGAAGGTATAAAGGCAGGGGAAAACAGCCAATCCGCTGCTGTCTCCAGCCTGTCTTTGGCCAGAGACACTCCCCGCCTGCGCTCATTGGTCGAATATTGTATCTAATAATAATCAGCACATGCAATGAGAAGCTTTCTGACTGACCTCATTCCATGTCTGCACGGCAAACTTAGTTTTAAAGGTACATAGTGTACTTTTCTTCCCTTCATATAGATCATGCTTGGACACAGGCTACATTACACCAGTTTAGTCAGTATAGAGTGGATGGATAATTGTGATATTAGATCATGTTTGATTATGGTTATGTAAACCATGGCCGATGCCACTGTGTAGTTCCGCGAGAGACAAAAAATAAACATGACCTCAATCAAGGAATCAGTCGCTAGGAGTCAGGTTATAAATGAAAATATACTTTTTTAAATTTACATATTAATTTATAAAAATACGTTTTAATATATAACCCAAAACGGTTGTATCGAAGCCTCCGCATTCAACTGACAGCATTTTGTTTTGTTTTGCATCGCGTTCATTTGACAGCGATAACACGCACAAGTGTTGCGCGCTGACCTGCACGGGAAGAGCGCTCAAGAATGTTTGTTTTCAGACGGTGCTGCAGAGCCCGCTGTCCTCCCCCGACAAAGCGAAAGACAGGGCGACGCATCAGGCAGTTTAATTTACCTCATTGCTAATATTCTCGTTGATCTCCTTTACCATAGTCTCCTTCGTACAACTGTTTATTTCAAAGAAGAAAACGATATTTCATAATCTTCTTCCTAAACAAAAGCAATCTTCTATTTATTGACAAATTTTAAACCTAATTCTAATCTGGCTACGAACCTGCCGTTGACAAAGTCTGAAATCATTCATGGGAAAAAAAACCCTCTGTGTATTATATTCCCCTTACGTTACCTTCTGGTTTCACACAAACTGGCAAAATGTCACCACACATTTTCTCCCCACCGCCAGATGGCGTTGTACAGTTAATATGAAAGCGAGTGTTCTCTTTTGTTCGTCTAGAAATTAAACTATGTGAACCATACAACTAATTACATAATGTCAGTGGACCAGTTTGTTTAATACATCATTTTTTGTCATTATGTTCACGCAAGTGTGGAACATAAACAAGCTATCAGTGCAGGTAGGACTAAGTGCCTTGTCCTTACACAGCTCTGAACGCTCCTATATTTGGCATTGTGAAAGCGAACTAATCAGGAACTAATCAGTAAAAGCGGATGAGGCAGATCTGACAAGTTCAAACATCACTTCACCAGCAGACAGCAGCAGGTGATATTAAAAAGAGCTGCATGGTGACGCAGGTGAATTACAACCCGGGCCAAACAGACTCACAGGGCCCTCAATCACATGCAGTTTATTTGTTGTTTACATACAATAAAACAAGGTCTCGGAAATTATGTGCGTAAACTCCTTTCCTCCTGTACCACGGAATATAATGCAATACAAAGTATTGAGTGCTGGCTATACCTCTGTTACACTGTACTGACTGGTTTATTACAAGCTCAATATGTTAAGGTTAAGGTGAGCTCTCCAATGCTTATTTACTCACTCAATCAACTAAATAGGAATGGTGATGCAATAAAGTGTTATATTCAGGTTTTTTTTTTTTTAAGGCATTTTCATGATCACTTAAATTCTGTATCTTGGGGAGGTTTCTGGGTCATCTTTTCAACTGACCAGTTAGTTGCCACTTGAGTTGACTTAATGTGTGTGTGAACAGGATGGCAAACAATAATGGCAGTGCTCCACTGTGCTGTTTATCCTGAGTTGTAGTCGTTTGGGATAATGTGTGTGTATAACACGCATGGCAATAGTGCGGCTTCTCTGAAGTGGATATTTAACGTTGAGATTATCATGCACAAGTGTGGCACTAAGTGTTTAAACAGGTGTGCCTCGGAAAACCTGGCGTACCTTATCTTATCTGTGAGGGGTAGGCAGCTGGCTAGCGAGAAGGCCCTGTCAACCAACTGATAGCTCAGCAATTTTTTTTTAAACCACAACTGGGCATTGTATACTCACTTCCAAAGCAAAGATGGAGCTTGAATTGAGGAGGGGATGGAGGGTTGTGGTGGAAGAGCAGTGTCTCGACTAACTCTCACCAAGGGTGAAAAACTAAGAGGCCACCTGCACCATTCAGGTTTTACCCCATCATGAGTCATGAATCTGTGGAGAGAAACAGGGAGGGGGGTGGCAAGAGATAGAAGAGAGAGTGAGAGAGACACTGAGCTCAAATACATGCTAAAAGTGGCAGGTGTGACATTTCAAATTAAAGAAATGTGACGTCAGAGCGTCTGGTCATTAGCATATGAAAGTGTCCCAGTTGTACATTTTTTTCTGAAACCCCAATTCCTCTATGATCATCATAAGGTCGCATTTACAGATAGTTAAGACTCATGAATGGCTGCTAATGCAAGAGTCAAACACAGTAAGGCCATTCATGCTCGTAAGGCTATCCACAGTCTCATAATTATAATTGCTCAATGCCATGACACCCATTGACTGCAAGGAGTGTGGTGCTCTCATTTAGTGCTTTTTCACTATTATAGGCAAAGGGAGGACATGCAAACATTACCTCTGTTGTTGCTGCTCGAACACACACACAAAAAAATCTCAGAAGGCAATGGCAACATTGCATCTTTGCAATTCACCTATGATTAGAGTACAAACCAAATCATCACCCCTCTCCCTTCTTTTTCTTCCCTAGCTCTCTCCCCCATTTCCACCCCTCCGTTCACACTTTGCTTGTTTGTTGCCATGGAAACACCTCAGTGTTTGCTCTCCAAACATATTCAGATAAGAGAAAAGACAATCCCGCCCGGCTTACAGCAGCTTCACTGAGCCATAACACTGGTTCGGACAGGGAAATGAGCGCCTTCTATTTCAGCCAAGAGGAAATTCCCTTAACCCCCTTTGTACCTCGCTGTTTTGAAACTGCTTCATCACAACTCCTCAAAACAGTGTGGTTCAATAATACTTAGCCTATGCGTACACAAACACACACACACACACACACACATAGTTGATAGTGACAGCTTTTTTTGAAGAGAGTGGTGCAAACAAACAAAATAGATTTTTTTTTTATATTTCATACGGATACATGAAAGTTGCTGAGTTGACGACCAACGTTTTCCAAAGGCCACACATGCTGTGAGGACTTGAACCAGCTGGACACAAAACAGCTATTGAAATGGCATTGCTGCGAAGAGAGGCAGGCTTAGCGAGTCGAGTCCAAGCCAGTCTGTGGGGGAAAAGGGCAGGCAGTTATGGGATAGTCTCTGGGACTCTTGTGAGGAACAGGGCAGAGTCTGTCGTTGGATGGCGGGTAGGGGAGTAAAAGTTATTCATTACATCTCTGTCCCATCTCTGACTGCTCTCCTCATTAAACGGATAATTTCACCAACCTCCCTCGCTGCCATACACAATGGAGCCCTTGTGTCAGTGTGTGTGTGTGTGTGTGTGTGTGCATGCGTGTGCGCTAGTGTGTGTGTGAGAGTATGCATAGGTCAGTGTATGTGTGTATGTGTTAGCCTGCTTCCAATGAGAGGGGGCTAATTTCCATAGAAATTGTAAAACGTAGAGAAAGGGGGGGGGGGGGGGGGGGGGGGGAGGGGGAGAGGGAAAAGGAAAAAAAATGAGACTGGAATGATTCCAAAATAGTCCAAAAAAGTCTCCCAGCCTGAGCACTAGGCAGGTAGTCTCCCTCTGCGGTGCCTGTTCACTTAGCTCCTGCCCTTGGGAATTGAACAGTTAGGTAATGTGCACCCCAGAGACTAACACTGCCTGGCTGCACTAAAAGGGTGGTTGAACAGTGGAATTATGGGAAGAGAGGTGGGGGTGGCAGCAATGGCAGTGGTGTAGCTAGATGATCAAAAACCACATTAAGAACAACAAGGTCATGTAAATGAGTCTTTGGGGGTAGGGGGGTGGAGGAGGTTGAGTTGGGTGGGGGCATTGCCTGCTGCACTACTGCCCTACGGCTGGGGGTGAATTTAGAGGAGAAAAACAAAGTCATTTTTTTTATCCTCCTTCACTGAACATGGGGAGTTTTTTTCATCTCCCCACAATGCCCACCCTTCTCCACCTCAACTCCTCATCCAACTTTCCCACAGATGTTCAGCCCTCTCCAGCTCGAGGATCTAGGGACATTTACACTCTCCCACACACATACACACACTTTTGGACACATCAGCAAGTTTCAGAAACAGTCTTCATTCCCAAGAGTGTGTTTGTGTGTGTAGGACAGATGTCAGGACAGGCTGTTTCTGTAGTGGCGACCGTTCTGCCATCGCTGGCCTCTCCTCTCCCCCACTTCCTCCTCCCCTACCACCACCTCCTCCTCGTCCCCCTCTGGTTCCCCTTAGAACAAGTACATTAGTAGCTGAAAGGCTCAAAAACAGGCACCTCTGCAGCTGCCGGAGGTCCTCAAGTGCAGGAAAACCGCATAGGATGGCCAAGCCTTTGACGGCTCCCTCAAATTGACTTCTTGGTTAGAAAAGAAAACAGATTCCATATAACGCTTGCCTTGTTCATTTTTCACGGTGATGGAATTTGCGGAAAGGAGTGGTTACTTATTGGACATGATGCAAAAGCTTAGGTATTTCCAGTTGTCCTGGCATCTACTCAGAAATGACTGTGAAATTACATTGAAGATTCTGATGAGGAACACAACACACAAATGAAATGAATAGTGAATATATATATATATATATATTGTGTGTGTGTGTGTATGTGTGTTTAAATTGGTTCAAAATACATTAAAAAGAAGCAGCTATGTTAAGTTATTTTATGACCAATCAAAGAAAGCTCAGGGTAAGATGACTGATAAAGAGCACTTGTTGGTTAAGGTGGAGTAGATTATTGTCATAATTCTTAAAAGTTCCTGACCTTTTCTGCCTCTTCCTTCTGTAGTAGTAGAAATGCTATACTTTTGAAACCTGCACAGGTGTCTGAGCAAGTGTCACCATTTCCCAAACAAACAAAAGAAAACCAACGCTAAAGGACACATTGTCCTCGGTTCGACCTCACCTCCTCCTTGGTGCCATGTAGGCTTTGGTGGTGTGTGTGAGTGAGTGTCCTTCATCGTGTACACCACAGGTGTGTGGGTAGAGCTCAGTCACCCGTGCCGACACACTGCCACACGCGCCGCCTCTGCCTGTCAGTCATAGGGGGTTGGAGGTGGGGAGTGGCGGCACGTGCATGGAGCCTGGGCGCTCCGGCGCAGATGGAGCCACTTCAACAACAGACCCCATACAGAGACAAAAAAAAGAGAGGAGGAGAGAGACACCACCCAGACAGCCTGACCTACATCAGTCGCTGGCACACTCGAGACAACAAACCAGGGAGGGATATATGGAGAGAGGAGGAAAACAGGACAATGAGCAAGGGAGAGAAAAAGAATTGGGTGGGTTTATTTTAGTGTCGCTTTTGGTGCCATCTTGCCTGGATTTGTCATAAAATAAATAAATAAATTCATCAGTTGGCACATGATGTCAGTGCAGCATTTGTTATTGTTTTACTCATTATCACAGTCTGGTTTTTGTGTGCCATTGTAAATAACATTATGAGACTCCATGGCAACCATGGCAAAACAAAAACAAAAAATAATACGGAATAAAGAATAATACAAAAAATTATCCTGAAGCCAATTTACCCTTGAACACTTGGGAGATGAAATATCAGGGTTGTGATGTGAGACCTGCAATGGAGATTGGCTTGTAATGGTGTACATTGTTCCAGTGAGCAGTGGAATGTGCAGGATGGTCCTGTGTTTGTGTACGAGGGTAGGGGCGTGTGCACTTGACACGTTTTTTGGCAGAAGGGGCTGTGACATTTTGGAGGCTGCAAGTTGATCAGTGGATGAGACTGGATGATACAGTAGTCGTTTTCCAAAGACACTCACCACAGTACAGCAGGTAGAACCGGAAGCTGCGCGAAGAGAAGGGAGAAGAGGCGCAGATAAAATAAGTTTGGAAGCGACAGAGAGAGCTGTGCGCTAGAGATAGGAGAGGTAGAGTGCAATTGAGAGAGGGCGACCGTAAACGAGACCGAGAGCAGGGGAAAAAGACAAAGGGAGAAGAGACAAAGAGCTGATCGTCTGAGTTATCTTTTGTTTGCAATTGTGCTGCTGTTTCATATAAAACTTGTATTGATCTTTTTGCAGGAGGTAAGACCAAAAGTCAGGTGACTTTCACACAGCACTGCGATTACCCAGCATCCTCTGTTCCGAATGGTGAGCGATGACACGGCGCATCAGCTGATTGCTTTGTCACGGCGTCCGAGAGTTTATTTATTTGTTTATTTTTTGCAAGCGGCACAAGTCTGGCTCCAGCCAATCCTATACGCACTGCGACGCAGCCAGACAGACAATGGAAGAGGAGCCATCAGAAGGCACAGCTGCACCAGTAGTCTTTTTTTCCAGACAGGGACTGGAGTTTCGGCTGCATCTCTTGCTCTCTCTCCCTCCCTCCCACTCTCCCTCACTCGCGAGCTCTCACTCTCTCTCTCGCCTACCACATCCAACCCCAAAAATGATGCGCCTCCACTCTCTCTGCGAACGACAAGCTGGGGTAAGCACTCTCTCCCCACAGAACAATCTGAAGTGCGCATCGAAGACATTGAAGACAAAAGAAAGAAGCCCCGAACGTAGCAAAAGAAATAAGAATAACCACAAGCGAAAGTTGGAATTAGTGCTTCGTCTTCTCCAAACGAAGAAAGGATTTGGAGAGATCAGGCGAAAAGGATTTTTGGGGGGGGGGGGATTTTTCCTGCAGTCTCTGTACCCTCGTCACGGCGCCCTCTGTGACCGTTGTGGAGTGATAGTGAGAGATCAATTCGTCGCGTTCCCAAATTTTTCGTTCGGACCTCTTGCAGGTGGAACAGGGTTGCCATCATGGACTATCGACTAGTCTACAGGTGCGGAAGAACAGACGTCGGAAGTTCGGAGTTAAACATCTGGCCGCTGATCGTGCAGGCCCTGTGTCGGCATTGCGCTGAAATGGCTTCGGCTGTCATCCAGCTGCTCTTCCAAAATATCGCTTACCAGAGGTGGTGAATTCTGCTGGCTAACAACCCCCCCACCCCCCAAATACATATCTCCACCTTGGGGCTGGTTGACCGTAGATGGCTGTGGGTCTGCCACGGAGCACAGACCCCCGAAGCCCCAGTAGCCGTGCTTTGCTGCAGACAGGCGGCGAGCGAGCAGACATGCTGACCTAAATCACATCTAGTCATGTCTGGATGGAAGCAGGGAGAGGGAAAGGGAGAGGGAGAGAGAGACAGACAGTGTGAGGAGGAGAGAAACAGGGAGAGAGAAGGAGGGAGGGAGGGAGCGAGCGAATGAGCGAGCGTGCGCCAGAGAGTGTCTCAGACACGTAGAAACACATGCACTCAGCATCAACCGACGTGTGGAGAGTTCGACAACCACTGCAATGCAGCCAGCCGGTGCAGGAGATGAGGACGAATGAGGGCAGATTTCGACAAATATGACAAACAAGTTCATTCTCTCTTTGTATCTCTCTCTCCCTTTCTGTCCTTCTCTGTACCCTTGTTTCCCATAGCAGTTATCAATCAAGCCGTCCGTAGCTTTGCTTTTCTTCATGGATTGGTCTGTCTGTGGCACTCTCCTTGTCAGACTTCTGGAGGGACTAGGACAAGAGCGTGAAAAAGCGAGAGAGACAGAAGTGTTAAATTGGAGACAGTATGCAGTATCCTTCTCTTTATTTCTCTTGCTCTTATCCTATATCTCCCTCTGTTACTGCGACCCCTTCTCTCTCTGTCTTTCTTTTTTTTTTTTGTTCAGTCACTGCGGTTAAACAGGTCATATGTATGTATGCAGGAAGGCGTGCAGCGGTTGGCAGAGGACAGAACCACGCTGCTGTCCACACAGCAACAAAGAGGGAGAGCAGTGCTGAGGAGGCAATCTGCAGCACCTCACATGAACCGAGGTAAGAGGACCATGCTTCTGTCTCTTTCCCTCTTTCCCCTTGAGAGTCTCTCCCTCCCCCTCCCCCACCATAACCACTGACTGATTGTATGAACCTGCTGACTTCCTCATTAAAACACCACAACGTCATCCATGTATGTACAAACTAATGCACATGTGTGTTATTTATTGTACAGTAGACTATACATTGTGTTTGACTGAAAAACAGTCAGCAGACATATTAGGAGAAGAAAAGGAGAAGCTGGCTAGTTCACTGGCACTCACAATGACGTCCATCTTTCTTTGATATATACTTGAGCCAGTTATCGCAACTACCAATCTACAAACTTTACCCCAGTGCAAAGACAAACTGTGGACGGCACTAAGCGAGCACAATTAAAACAGTGACTCTAGTTCTATGGTTGTCGTTGGGTTACAGTGAAAGCACAGGGCGCAGATGCTTGCTGTTATATCAGCCGTAATGTGTGTTCAAAGGCGCCTACTAGACCGAATCATTCATATTCCATAACTTAACATGATTTATGCATGACTCAGATAAGATAATATTGTTGTTATGCTTGGCTTGCGCATTTGGTAGCATCCCAACGGGACTTTAAATCTTTCTGGCAAACTCCACGTAGGCAAACTACAACACAGCACAGCTATTAGCTAAAAGTCTCTTGGAACAAATATGCCTTTCAATGTGGCCTTGTCCTTGATTCAGATGGCCAACAAAGTATTTAACCAAAGTGGAAAGCCTGGATGCAGATCCAAATTACAATTCAAAACAAGATTCAAATCAAGACCTACATTCTCATGCAAATAATGAAAAAACTCTGCAACTGACGTATGTTATATGGAGTGCCACAATTTGAAGAGCAGCTGTCCTGGCAATAGTCTATAGTGTCAGTGCAGGCCAGGTCTATGGTGCGTTCACACGGGAGGAAGAGTGTGAAAAGACATCGGAAACTGCGAGAAACCCTCTCGAGTCTTTCAGCGAGATGATGAGAGAAGCGGCGGTGTCTGTCAGCTCAGGTTGGCGAAGAGGCGAGAAAACTGAACAGCCAGAGCCTTCCTGTCAGTGTCTGTTTCTGATGGAGGGTTTGCATGACACATGCGCCGTGTGAGGGAGTGAAAGGGTTCAACTTTAAAAACACCCGTGCCATGGGAACTTTCAGCGTTGTGGTTTCTTAGCCGAACACCGCCAAACAGCTTTTGTATTTTTTTTTTTTCCTGGGGCACAGAAGCCCTTCTCACTCATTCCTGGGATCAATCCAGTAATTTAGCACATTGTAAAATGGGTAAAATCACACCCAACGATTAAAAAAGTATATTTTCCTATACTAGTGCTTACAACCCAGCTATGTGAGACAAGCCCTGAACGCTACTTATGCAACAGAGCATTAATCAGTCCCAAACGTCTGTTGGCCAGACCGGGGCCCATAGCCTTGAGTCTAACCCTTTTTCATGTCATTGCTATACTTTAGACTCAGCAGAAAAGTGGGTCACCACGTCCACAAGCTGCCAAATCCAACCCTTCTCCATATGTTCAGCAAAAAGAAAAAAAATGCACAGAGCTCTCATTTGCCAATTGCTCTCCCGCTGCCTAGCCACATACCATGTCTCTCTAGCAAAGCATAATTTGACGGGCTTACAGGCACACTTTGAAGGTTGGTCATTCCACCACTGATACACCGCCATCTCCAAAAAAAAAAGACCTCTTTTGTTCAAAAACAACTACTGTACTCAATCACTCTTAAGTGACTTCAAAAGTAGTAGCAAACCCACGGGTGCCCCTCATGCGACTCGAACGCTATGAAATGGCAAACACCAAACATCTGACTGCAGTTGAGGGTTGGGGCCATGGACTGTAATTGTGAGTTTACGGGCAAACAAGCTTTAAATAGCTCCGACCCCATCTTCTTGTGTTTCCAAAAGAGATTCCGTATGTTGCGGTGAAGCAATGAAAACTAGGGGCAGAGACCTAAAGAAACAAATGGGCCTGAAAGGTTTCACATGTATCTATTCATGATCCTCCGCTTCTAGTCTCTCTCTCTCTCTCTTCCAAATCTCTTGTGCATCTTTTATCTAAATAGGGGTTTGCAGATGTAAACAGACGTACTGCAATCATTCCATCAGCTTTTGGCTTATTCATTTAGGGGCACTGTCACCCGTTAAGTAATCCCAAACACACATTCTCTCCGACACACACACACACACAGAGACACACACAAGCATAAACAGGCACAGTGCTGCGCCATTCCCGTTTGCTCCTGAACCCACAGCGCCTTGCGCCACATGCCCGACACAGCCTGAGGTTGTCATTAATGTCTCGCTGATAATGTTATCTAACTGACAGCAGCTTGCTCTGTTTCGAATGTAGGTCAGCCATGTGTGGGCTGAGCCATCGCACCACAACACACACACACACACATACACACACATCAAACACTTGCCTCATCTTACTCCTTCAGACCAGGGTTAGGGATAAATGTTGTATACTGGGGAGTCTAGCAAACATGTGAATAATACATTGCCACAGTCAAACAAGAAGCATATGATTTGTGCCCACTGTAGCTACAAATACACTGGATCCACACGGCTTTGACCTCTCTATTGTTTTTCTGTCTTGAATGGATTATTATTTGGACGTCATTGTCTCTACAGTATATGAACTAAGAGCCATAACACCAACTGTAATTTCACATTAAGCACCCAAAAGGGCATTTGTGGATCGTTGGGGGCAGGGGAAGGGTTGGGGTTTTGCCTCATATTCTTGAGTGCATCCAACATATTGACTTGTGGTCAATGCATGGTGACATGATTCGGATTGGGAAGCATCTGCAAAACCTGCTCTGTATTCTCCTCTTGTTACTTGTTTATTTCCCTGGGGCCAATTGTCTCAGATGAAATTGTCTTCCCTCAATACACACTCAGCTAAAATAATAATAGAAACACAATCCCAGGGCTTGGATAAAAATAATATTCTCATTTTCAGTCTGTGTGTGCAGTCACAAATATGAAAAGGATATCTCATGTATCTAATCTAAACCGGCCAGGTCATATTACTTGATGATATTTTTTTCTCAAGGCTTGCTGAGTGCTTGATATTGGGCCTAGGACTGTTTGGCAGATTGAGGCTGCTGGATTGGATGTGACAGAGAGCTGGCAGGCAGCTCATAGACAGTTTCCTTCCTCTTTGAAGCACCTCGCATACACACAAACACACACATCTGTGTGTACCTGGGCTGAATAATTAAACTTGTGCACCTTTTGTATGTGTGTGCGTGTGTGTCTGTATGCATGTGCGTTGGTGTTTGTTCGCCGCCCGTCACAATGCTTTCTTCACCCTTTCACTAGATCACTTATTCACACCAGCCACCCCACCCCTTCCACCCCCCATCGATCTCGGGACTCATATCTGAAAATCCATCCGTGCCGCCCAGGATACCTGAGCGGATGTTTCCTGGGAAAGCCGCCTCCATAGCTAATCCGCCTCCGAGAGAGCGAGGAGCTCGCCTGGGAACAGGCAAAGCCGTCTGTGTCAGTGCCGGGCCTCATTAGCCATTCCCACTGAAGGCCGCATCAGTGCTATGCTGCACAGTATGTGTGCATGTGTGTATATTGGGATGTATTTGTTTGTGTGTTTACAGTAAACAAGCCTGATGAAAGGCGAGCTGATGTGATTGTGTCAGACAGAAAGCCTGTGCCAAAAAAGTGGGTGCCAGGTGCTGGATAGTTATCTGTTCTTCTCCTTTTCCTCTCATTTGTTCTAGCCTAGCCAGGATAGCACTGCCTAAAATATCTGCTCAATATAGCATTCTGCAACAGCACTAGTCATTCCTAGTCATTTTTTAGTCAATTAAGAATTGAACAGAATAAGAATTTAATGGAAATTGAAGGTAGAACCAATATATTTAGCTAAAAACTCACACACACAAACCCTATCAGGAGTTCCCAATCTGTACAATGTGAAGCAACGTCTGGTGCGCCATGCTAATTCTCTCTCTCTCTCTCTCTGGACCTACACTTTGTTCAATCTCAGATTCTCCCTTAAATGAGAACTTGAGAGCATATAGAAGAAAGTACAAAGCAGAAAGTGCTCTTGAACATACCATTGAAGAATGGTAGAATGTGTCACTGCTTGCCTCAAATTATGATCTCACATGCATCAAGTGGTGAGGCGATTCTCAACAATTATCTGAAAACGTTTGTACCATTTGGCTCTCTAATAAGAAGTGCCATCTTCAGACACCCAGAGTACATGCAGAGAGAGAAGCAAGGACAATGAGATGGATGGAAAGAAAGAGGCTTTGTGAAATAAAGTCAGATTATTTGACACACTTGTGGAAGAAAAATGGCAGATAAAACAGTTATCATGCGTGTGTGTGTGCGTTTGTGTGCCTCTCTGTGTGTGCACGAGTGAGTGAGTGTGTGCGCAAGTTTTTCTGCGAATGACACTTTTCACTCACACATTTTGCAATGCCATTATCACACTCAGTGTGTTCCAACAGCTAGCAGCACAGTCCAAAAACAGTCATCATCCCCATGGTGCTAGGACGGTTATCTAACCACTTCCTTTGGAGGCCGAGACACAAGCAGAGAAACAGAGCAAGAGAAAGACACTAAATCATTTCACCTCCTTTGCTCTCCATCGGTTTGAAACACATGCACACACACACACACACACACAGACTCAAACACACTGCACCGTACTTAGTCTGAAGTAAACAAGCGACGGGGCTGTGCTAAAAATAGCCGACACAAAAACCGTCGTGTCATCATCATCATCATCACCGGCATCATTATTGTCATCAGGCAGATTCTCACACTCTCAGCCAGAGGCAGTGCTGTTTGGCTTTGTTTTGTTTTTCTCAGATGTGTTTTTTGTTTTGTCTGGTGCTGTCTCTTTTTGTTGTTGCTCGGTGCCCTCTTTCTGTAAACACCCTGGGAATGTGTCATGGGAGAGCGTCTGGGTCTGAGCGAAAGAGCGTGTGCACGCACACACGTGTGTGTGTGTGTGTGTCTAGCCGGCCATATCTGACTCTGATTCCCGCTGCGCAGCACAGCCTGTGACACAGCAAACCTCGCAGGAGAGTCCATTTATAGTGTGATTCCAGAATGTTCTTGTGTCCGTGTGGCGCAGTCGATGAGGGAGGGAGATTATGTATGTGTGTGTGTGTGTGTGTGTGTCTGTGTGTGTGTTATTTAAGGTTGGTTGTTGTTGTTGTTATGATCTGTATCCAGTGTTGTGTGATGCCGATTGGCTAGCCAGTGTGATGCAGCCCTGTTGTTTATTCATGGACTGATTCGCCCTAGGGCTCACTGTGTCCAGACAGTCCTAATGCTTACCACTCCCTATCTAATGCACTGCACAAGGACACCCTCCCCACATCCACACACGCACACACAAATGCACACGCATACATGCATATGCACACACAGAGATAAGTGCACATGCATATAACAAACACACACACACACACACACACACATCACTTTTACTGGGGCATGATGTTATTAGCTGGAGGGCAGAGCAGACGGGGTGTGTATTCCACAGCCTGCAGAAACGATGACACAGATAAAAACACAAGCTTTACATTTAATTTGCTCCACGAGAGGGAGAGTTGAAGTGAATATACCGCATGCAAAACATTAAGCCATTTTTACTTGCCAAACATAATAAAATGAGCCTTTTGCAGATATTGTTCTTCAGTCAACATAAGAGTTATTTCTCTATCCATATACTTACACTGGTTTCTACCAGTTTGTGCTGAAGGTTTTATTATACCGGTATTTTTAAATGGCAGTAAACTAAGGCCTTATATATATTACATTTGCAAATACACACACAC
>JAGFZM010000185.1:45384-59519 GCA_017657215.1 Limnothrissa miodon | reverse complement strand
ACACTCACACACATATAGAAATTCACAGGGAGAAAGTGGGAGTGAATCTCATAGCCACAAATTTGTCAGCGCGCCCTGATGTATTGATGTTGTCACTCGTTAAGACATTGGCAGAGCAAACTGCGGAAGGAGGCAGGCAGGCGGGAAGAGGCCTTGATGTGAGGGGAGCGCTCCGGCTATTCCCAGCAAGGGATCTGGGATTCCTCTACAGAAGAAAGAAGAGAGGAGGAGGGGAGGGGGGCATGCCAGGGGGACGAGGACCTGGAGCACCTCCCCAGCACTGCCACCAGCTGTCAGTCAGTCACTTCAAACGGGCCCCCGACTTCCGCTGCAAGATGGAGCTGAGCTGTGCAGACGGTGCACTGCAGTTTTGCCTCCCCCTTTGCGAATTGTCCTCTCCCACACACATTCTTACACGCATACACGTAGAGGCGCACTGACACTCACGCTGGTGAGATAGCAGAGATGAAGAATTGGGACTGTCAAGTTCACATCCTGTGTCCTCCGCTGATACTTCTTTTGGTGTAGTTTAACATTCACCACAGTTCCATTGTATGGCTCTTTAATGTACTGTACATGCACACACACATAGACACACACATTCAAATAGTCACACACTCATGCTCACACACATAGACATAAACTTCTAAAGGGTTGGTAAGCACACCTCCACGACACATAGCCTGACTATTTACACACACACACACATATATACAGGGTGCAATTTGTAGGGGGGGGGGTGGGTAGGATCATCCCCACCTCTGGTTTTTACCTCTGCTGAATGAACATCATCCTAGGGGGATAAAACCCCATCAAAAAAAAAAAAACAATTGAAATTGAAATCAGGTTGTAGCAGTTTCTTACACAGGAATAATCTACATTGTTAGTAGCCTTCTAACTTTCAACGTGACTCAAATTTTCGGCAATCTCGTTGTTCGTGAACGTCCTCATGCACATAAATACCGGTAGTCCAAGGAGACGATCCGCCAATCCTCTGACATGTTCGCGTGATCGGACCTTATCCATGGTTCTGAAGCCCAAATAAGTTTCACCGCACTGAACATGTAGGCTACTGGAGCTGCACAGACACAAATATTGCCCAGCGATTTCACCCTGAAGCCTTCAAGCTGTTGCGCAGGCCTACATCGTTTGTGAATAATGTGCGTGTGTGTGAGAGAGAGGGAGCATGCAACGTTACTGTTCTTCTAAAATAGTTTGGGTAGGCCTACTGAATACTGTTATTTTGTTACTGCAAATAGTTTTTGTGTTAACCTTCAGTGGGCTAATTACAGTAATTAATAATTCAATTCAATAAAAATAATTAAAATAAAAAACTCTAGGCCTATTGCTGACACTATTCCAGCATGGGAGTCAAAATGACCGGCGGTCAAATGACTTGGCTGTTCTAGGAGGACTGGAATGTTGGCGGTTCTAGTGTTAAACCTGTTTGTTTTCTGAACGTGAAAAAATCTGAAAAAAAAAAAAAAAAACCCCCCCCCCCCTTTTTTTTGACAAATCGCACCCTATATACAGTATATATATACACACACACACACACACACACACTTTTTTCTTGTGAGCAGGAAACACTGACCTGGCAGTCTCTATGCATGCAATATACAGCCCCTTCTCCCATCAATTTTGCAGCGGGCACGCACACAGGCAAGCATCAGCATTTCAAAGCCCGGGCTTGTTCTATGGGAGGGACCTTTGGAGAGAGCAGATAGCAAAGTTACTCTCTTTCAGCATTATCCCCCTCAACTCCACTTGACCTCCTTCGCTTGGAGAGTTTTCTCTCTTTTTTTTCTCTCTCTCCCTCTCTCCCACCCTCTCTCTCTCTCTCTCTCATTCTGTAGCAGGAACGAGGCATGAAATGAGGGAGATTTAATGGAGACGAGGAAGTCTGAGCCAAACCACACTGGAGCAAGGAATGGATGAAGAGAGAGAACCAGGAAGGCAAAGAAGAGAAAGGAAAGAGGGTGGAGAAAGAGAGAGAGAGAGAGAGAAGAGAGGAAAGAAGAGTGAGGGAGTCATCCCAATGGGACTGGATTGAATCTCGGATGCCCGAGGAGATTCTTAGCTCTAATTGGATGGCAGCCCTCTCTCTCTCTCTCTCTCCTTCATTCTGTGTTCCCAGAGAGCTGTGGGTTGGTGTGACTTTTAGTAAACTCTCCGTAGACTTCCCAAGGTTACCGTCACTCCTCACTCTTATCAGCATATTTTCTCTCTCTCTCCCTGTAAGTCACTGTGGCCAATTGCTCAGTGGTCCTGTGAGGGACTTATCCGGACTAATGGAAGATTGTCAGGTCTTCAGAGTCTGCTAGGCCCAGCGTTATACTTAAGACACACACCCACTTGGAACACTTCACACGGCCCCTCAGAATCTCTGAAACACTCACACTTTCACATGTGTGAAACAAACAAACGCACACATACACACACACACACACACACACAAACACACACTTCACATGCTCAGAATCGCTCGAAAAAGAGCCATTGCAGCCACACTGAATCTTTCACACTTTGCACATGCTCAGAATTTTTTTCAAACACACTCTACAGGGCTTGAGCAGAATCTCTCTGTCTCCCACTGTCATACTCAAAGATACGTCCCTTCACACACACACACACACACACACACACGCTTCCCAGTTTGTGGTACACCTCCTTGTGAAGGATGCATCTCCCATCACACCAAAAGAAAGAAGCGTGGATATAGCAACAACAAAATGGAATAACAATGTCACTAAATCTGTGTTCCAGGCTATGAAAAAGGGAACAGTTCTAGCCAAGAATTCTTTCAAAGCAGTCCAAATGAGATGATTTCTTTAGCTTTCTCGCTCTTTTTCCTTCTCCCTTCTTTTCCTGTTGTCATGGTACCTCTTGTGTTTCTCAACTGTCATCTCCATGTGGGTCACTGGCTTGATTTGATTGAATTCTCCCGACTAATCTTTTTCATGCCTTCCTCAAACAGATACCTGCATCAAAGCAATAACAGCACCGAGGCGCGGTAATAAAATGCTGTGCTTGCCTGGCAGCCGTGCAAGAGGCCGAGTGAGAGAGAGAGAGAGAGAGACAGAGAGAGAGAGAGCAGTTGGCAAAATGAATTCCTGGGCCATATTTCCATGGAGAGTATAAGGCATCGGGCAGGCAGCATCCACGGATGACCCAGGTAACCAGACTGTTCCCTGTTGTGTGTTTTATCATGACAAAATAAAAGGAAAGCATATGAAAATGATCATTGTCTCTGTGCCTTTTGTTCAGACACACACAGCCATACACACACACACACACACACACGTACTGGAAATGTCGTGTTTCCATATAATTTTTATGAGATGGGTTTCTAGAGAGAGAGAGAGAGAATAAAAGATGAATGCAAAGATGAGGAAATAAAGTAAGAATAATATTTTTTGATATTGCATCAAACACAATGACCACCGCTCAGGCGGTGAATTAAATTTCATGACAGCCAGAACAGATTTATAGAAAGGGGGTCCATGTACGTTTGTAGGTGTGTGTGTGTGGGGGTGTGGGTGCTTGTCTGTCAGCAAGACGCACATACAAACTAATAAAACCTAGTCCCTTTGACCCAAATCTATGGTGAATGCCACACATCTCAAAGAAAAGTGTGTGTGCGTGTGTGGGGAGGGGGGTTACCCTGGAGCTTGTAAATCCCGCATACTCTGGCTTCTCCCTCACAGGAGAGCAATCGTCAGCCCTGGTAAAGCACCCCTACACAAAGGAGCAAGCTCCTGGAGAGGAAGGGAGTGAGAGCAGTCTTCTTTAAACATTCATGAACCCCCACCAGAAAAAAAAGTACCAAGTCAGGAGAAAATATATCATAACAATGGAGGAGGTCCAAAAACTGCCTCCAACATGCAGTCTCTTGCCACGGTATTTCCACAGCTTTGAAACAGCCAGTCGTTTGCATCCTCGTCGGTCCTTTGTGGTCATCAATTATGCAGCCCTATTCCAACACACACACACACACACACACGTTCACTCATGCTTAACACTTAAGACTTGTGAGACGATCGATAGTTGCCATTACTGTCTTGTGGTGCAAAAATGATTACAAATTTTGCCATGCTAGCTGTTTGTGAAGGGGTGTGTGTGTGTGCTGTGATTACAAACAAATGTGCAGGATTTGCAAAATATACTAACAAACAAAATCAGAACTAAAACAAACAAAAAAAAAACTGGCTGCTGGGGTTTTGGTTCATGTATTGCACAGATTTGCATTATCGTTTTTCTCCTGTTGAGAGTAACAGGGACAGTAAAGCTCCACTGCACTGGAGGTCCCGACCGTCACAAGATTTCTCCGAGCTCCATAAAGACCATTCAGTAGTTTCCGTATTACAAACAAGAACAATTGTAGGCCTGTAACATCTTTTAAACAGATACCAGCCATTGCATGCCACTCTGTATGAGAGGGCAGGCTGTGTACAGGATAGCTGTAATGCTTTTTGGACAAAAACATCTAGAAAAACAAAGCCACATGCTCCCCTCCACCATGTCACACACACTTATAAACAATGCAGATACTAACAGGAAGACAAATGGCGACGGCGGGACAGGAGACTCTGTGTGACTGTCTGTGTGTGTGTGTGTGTGTGTATGTGAGGACTCAATGTGGCAGTGGGGACCAGAGCACAGTGTTTACTGTGTTTACGCCGTGCTGCTCAAACACATGGTCCATTTAAGGCTCTTTGTCTTGTGCGCTGGCACATTCTATAATCGAGCAACACATTTACTCAGCCTAGCTCGAGCAATAATACATGACTGCCAGAGGGTGAGAACCAGTGTGTTTATGTGTCTTTGAGAGTGGGACAGAGTATTTGTATGTGTATAAATGACTGTGTGTGTGTGTGTGTGTGTGTTTAAGATAAAGACAGGGTTAGATTGCATGCCAGTGTGCTTGTCTGTCATTCCTTTTCCGACAGCGTTGCCTCACACACAGAAAGACCATACGCAGCCACTCCAAGTGCATCACGTCAGTTGTTCACTGGTTCACATCAGTTGCATATATTGACATTTGAAGGAATCACAGAGAGCTGCAGATTCCTGCATTATTTTTAGCCCCGGCTCGCTCGCATCATTCATGTGACTCTCCTCCTGCCTCTCTTCTCTGTCTCTCAATGCTGAAAAAGAATGCGTTGACATTTAAAAAATCTGGATCATGAAACACTCTCCACACATACACACGCAAAGAGATAATGTATATGCATAATCAGTTATTCACTAAAGGACGTTTAACGGTGCATAATGCTTGCAAAAGCTTTGACTGGGGACTGGGGGAAAATGGAAAATCAATGGGAGTGAATTGGAGCTGTTTTTTTTTTTTTTTTTCTCAACTGTCGGCCTTGCTGGCCAGCGGCAGGAGTACAGTGGCTCGGCCAGCTCTTCGAGGCCACCAGGTTCATGCCACATGTTCCCGAGTTCATACGCCTCCTGCTTCTGCATAATTAAATCAAGCCGTTAAGCAGCTGTGGATGTATAATTTAAATCCGGCCTCGTCACCCCAACACCCCCCTCCCCACCACACCCCACTGCATCCAAACCAGCTTCTCCCAACCCTGCACCCCCACCACAACCCTCATTGCCCCCAACACCCCACTCCTCGAATGCAATTACAATTGACAGGCTCCTGTTTACATTCATAGCAATAAAGCCATTGATCTCTCATTAAACACTGCGCAGACTGTCGGCTGCATTGTGAAGGAACTAATGGCAGATCAGCTGGTATCACAAGACAATAAGGAGCATGAGAGGAGTCATGTAAAATAGGCCCCCTTCTCTCTCTGTGCTCAGGGCGAGAAGGCCTTTCATGGTGCTGGCTTACTAGCAAAGGCGGCTAGCTTGTCAACGTGCTAATGAGCAATTAACGCCAGCGGGGCTGATCAATACTGCCACTGTATTTCAAAGCGAGGGAGGAGAGGAGGAGTAAGAGATGGAGAGAAAGAGAAGAGGAGACAGATCATTTGTTCACATGGCATAGAGAGCTAAACCCTGTATGGGTTGAATATCTGAACAGAGAAAGTATTCATTGGAAACACTCTGCAGATGTCCTCGAGAATATATGGAAGAAAGCCCGGGGAAAGCCAAGGCAGGGAACAACAAGGCGTTTCATTTCTCATACATGGTCTTCATACGTGTGGGTGAAAGAGCTTTGATGTGAATGTATGGTTTTAGCTGTAGTATGGTTGCATGGATCAGCACTGTATTTACAATGGGTTTTGAAAGTTTTTTGTAGTTGAAAAACCTCCAACTGGTCATAGATGTGTATACAGAGGTTAAAGTAGGCCGGTGGGGTCCGGTACTGCGCCCCCTAAAAGATTCAGAAACCGTGCATAGTGTCCCCAAGAAAAATCAGATCTGCCATTTGAGTGCATTGTATATATAATTTATTCATTTATTTCTGTATGTATGTATGTATTTATTTATAAAAATAAGTACTATACCCATGTGTTTATATGTGAGAAGTGCGAGCATGTGCGCATCCATATCTTATCTGTAGTGTGTTTAGTGTGGCCCCTTAAGGTTCTGCCACCGGCTGTTGTGCATCTGGTGGCATTGTGGGCCCTGTGGCATTGTGGCCCAATGGAGGTGGAGGCATGTCAGCTGGAGAAGCATAGACTCCTTCAGTAGTTGCCAAGGCCTCGGCCTGACCTTTCTTTGTTCTCCCTTTCTCTCTTTCTCAGTCTACCTCCTTCGATGTGTTCTTTCCTTTCCAGCCTCTTTTCTAAGCCTGCAGGGTAGTGACCTCTCTGGTAGTCCACCAAGGGCCTTGGCCTGACCACTCCAACCTATACAACTCTCTCACCATTTCTCTTCCTCTCTCTCTCTCCCTCCCTCCTCCTCTTTCTCTCTCTCTCTCTCTCTTCCTCCTCTCTCATGCTCACCCTCTCTATACAGCCACATCACCAGCCATGTCTGAGAGCCATCAGGGAAGCTCCTTAAGAGAATGCAGTGAGCTCAAAGCGCAGACTTCAAGTGCCGTCTAAAACAGGGGGCTGGTTCAGGGGCTGGCTGGGCTGGGCTGTGTCTCCAAGTGACATGTATAATATTCTCACTCTCTTTAGTATGTCAGTCAGTGCTAAATCGTCCAACACACACACATACACAACACACACCTTTTTGGCGTTCAGACAGGCTTCGTTACACTTTAAAGCGAAGAGCCACTTCTCCGCTCCTCACCCTCTTCCTCATTGCACACCTAACATCCAACAAGATGCTTCATTAGGGCATTCTTCAGTAGCTGGGTGGAATGAAGGGAGAGATAGAGAGAGGGAGAGAGAAAATTAAACATCCAGGTGACATGTGGAACCATTGAAGGCTTGGGCTTGTTTTCCAGTTGCATCCATTTTTTTTATTTTAAATGTGACTTCAAAAATGTGGTGTTAAAAAATTGTTTGACTGTCAAAGGTTTCTTTTGGAGTTTGCGCCAAAGCGCTTTCAGGAATCCTTTCTGCTCTCGGAGAGATCGATCCGTGCGGTGGGTAAAGCGGCCGATTAATAAACACAGTCCACTTCTCCTCCCTGTTGTCTTGTAATAGCCCTCGTGCAGCGCCTTGATCTGCACTAATTTCTCTTCATCCGTTCGGAGTCATTAGAGATGCTCCTCTCTCATGTGTGCGGCCCTGAGATTAAAGACGCTGTCTGACAAATGAGACGTGCTGTCGGAGGAAGAAAAAAAAAAAAACGGGTACACCCCCCTACCCCTACCAAGGCACCACGTGTGTGTGCATGTGTGTGTGTGTTAACGGGGTGTGCACCTTGTCACTGTCTACTGGCTCACCCAATGAGATCAAACCGCTGCTGGGAATCTAGTCGGCCCTTTGATGTTCATTACCGAGGCCCTTTGGCCGTGCCGTGGCACCTGACGGAAGGCTCGGTCAAAGCTCAGCATGGGAGAGAACACACAGGATGCAGGCATGGATGCATGTTCCCCGACACACACACACACACATATACACACACACAGCTCACACACACATACACACACACCACACACACAGATACACTCACATGTGAGCATGCTCAAATACACAAATGTGCCACCTGGGAGAAGGGTTTGCTTCCAGGGTAATTGCAAGTGAAAAGGTCAGTGTCATCTTTACGGCCAAGCGTACTGGTTTGGTGGATGGCCTTTGCCTGCCTTTGCTGTTGCTTGATATCACAAGACACATTTGTTGTTTAGTGTACACATGCACACACACACACACAAGCCTGCAAGCGATGAGCGCTGGCGTAAATGTGAAACTCACAAAGTTGAATTGAACAAAAGTTGCAATTCTAACACGCAGATGTGGACATCAACAAGAAAAGGCAAGGCGCTTGAACACACACATAAACAAACAAACACACACACACACACACACACAAACACCTTTAAAGCTTCCACACTTGCAAGCCCTAAAGGTCAAAAACAAACTGCAAGGCTGCAGCCTCAGTCAGCCAAGTGATCACTAGCTATCCTCCATTTAGGTCTATCCGTCTCACAAACACATCTGCCAGAGGAGAGGCAGAGAACTCCATTTGTCCATCTTTCAATCCATTTGTACAGCTGCTTTCAAACCCAGTCAACAAAAGGCACCAAGGAAAGCACGGAGACGCTATGGACGCGTATACAAAAGGATTCCATTGAGTTTCAAGGACTGTTCCGAGTAAGCATTTGTTCTTCAATGAACTCAAAAGCTTCCATAACACTGCTTTTTCTTCCGCATTAGGATTCCATTTTGAAGGCAAAATGCATTTTCAAGGTAAAGAAGAAAAACAAAATAAAAACGGAGACGGTGGGGAGGTGAAAGCCAGGTATCAGCCACTGTCTCTGCTCTGTACCGACACTCTTCCTCTTTGGGCTTGAACAGTTTGTCTGTGGCCACAACAGTAGAAGGCCTTTCTCTAACACATCCGACAATAGTCTCTCACAATAAGAGTATTGAACTAATGACCTTGAGTGGAGTTAGCGGCATCAGGCAATTATCCCTGCCTATGTGGCCTCGGTGCCCCGGAAACGCTGCCACGTGCTGTAAAGTGGCACGAAGTCATTGTCATCGCCCATGAAGGTGGCGGCACTTGGCGGTGCCAGCAGATGGCTGGCGGGTCCCCTGGCACCAGGCTCCGATGATGAGGAGGCCTGTTGGCGCTGATGAGAGAGGACAAGCTAATCACACCTGCTGGCGCCGCGCCCGGAGCTCGGGGAGGGAGCGCTAGTCTGCTCGGCTCGTCTATACGTTCCGTTCTGTTCCCATCCCATCTGAGTCGATTCCAGCGGGTGCCACCTGGGAAGGGAGGCAGGAGCCAGCCAACGAGTAGGAGAGCGCGGGCGGGTTCTGCTTCCTACCTCTCTCGCAGGGGTGCTGAAACATCACACATCACACATCACACAAACACGCTTACTCACAAACACACACACACACACACACACACACACACACACACACGAACAGACACGCATGCACACACACACAGACACGCATGAACACACACATGCAGGGAGTATAGGGGCGGGGAAGAGAGCGTTCCAACACCACAGAGCTAATCAGAAGCAATCGTCTCCAGACACAGCCGGTTGAATAGGACGGCGCATTACAGCGCGGCACAGCAGCAATGCAGGCGTGCAGTGGGCCACAACAAACACTGTGCCGCATCACACACAAACAAAAGAAAATAAATAAATGAAACAAGTACATAAAATAAAGATGAGGTAACGTGCGTAAATGAGGTAAATCCTTACAGACGTGATTTCCCACGTTGTGTAGGCTAGGCGTTTGAGTTGCCAAACTCCCGTTTCGGTTTTCTAAATAATGCAGACAACACAGATGGCTGGGGGGACATATGGATGCACAGGCAGGCTGAATGACTGGCCCATTCCAACCAAAAGGGAGAGAAAGCCAGTCTGGGTCAATACATGGGAATACTGAGTATCCACCATCAATGAGACCCCCTCCCACACACACACACACACCTGCCCAATTTGAGACGTTCTAATGGAGGAGTGAGATGCAATTAGGGTAGTGTGCTAACATATGCTATATATTCCACTGGGTCACTGTACAAGACTGGGGGACAGGAACAAAATAGATGGACAAGCAAAATGGAAATAAAAAATGCTTTCAGAATCAATTTTAAACAGAAACATGTATAATATTGCTTTGGCTTGTGTTTTCTGTACCTTCTGAAAACACACACAAACACACAACCCCCTGCCAAACTCAAAATGCCTCAAGGGAGGGTAATGCAGGGCCTCATATTATTGGAAACTATTGATAGACAGAAATATCAATGAATGAAAAAGCCTGTGAGTTGCTTCCATAGTGAAAAGATTGTGACCAGGGACCCTTTCACCAACACGCAAACACTTACATACACACGCACACATTTGACGTGTGTGTGTGGGCTTGTGTGCTTCATCCTGATCTCTGTATGTGTTTGCTCTGTCTAAATATTTGTGTGTTTGTCTGTGTGTTTTTAATTACTGTTATATTGCACTTTCCCAATACCTCATCTAACAGGTCACACTTGCTCTTTAAGGCCACATTAACTCAAATAGAGCAATGCAGTGCATAAATAGCCACCAAAACAATGGAGATTTTCCCTTGTATTTCTACCAACCAGCTCCCTTCAGCTCCACAATACAACTATCATGTCCAATTAGAACAGACACACGCATACACTCACACCCACATGCACACAGGGATCTGAACTTACAGTAATAGTGAGACTGCTCGGCATGCCGACGCTCAACCAAAAAACCCCATTATGTTTAATTGAGCGAAAGTGACATTAATCCAATACTTGCAAGCTCAAAGACAAGAGGTAGCATTTTGCACAACCCATTACACACAAACCTATATATGTCAAACTGATCCACGCGCCTGTGAATGTTTGGATGTTTGTATGGATGAGCCGTATAGAGGACAAGGTAAAGCCAAAGTGAAGGTGAAGATGGAGCTTGGTGGAGATTGAGGTTGAAGCAGTATGTATGAATGTATATGTGTGTGTATGTATGTGTGTGTGTGTGTGTGTGTGTGTGTGAGACATCATGTCAGGAGAGATCAGACCATATAACAACAGCAGGACTTGGCTTCGCCTGCTGTAGAGAAAAACACCCTCTGGCTACGCGAGCATTGTTTTTGAATTAAAGGATAAGAGGGATCAAACGAGAGTGAACTGGACAGGGGGAAGAAAGAAAAAGAGGAAGACGAGTACGGGTGGGTAAGAGAGAGAGAGATGGAGTGGGGATAAAGAATTGAAAGAGATATAAGAAATTGAGAATAAATTTGAAAAACATGGTAATGTAAAGTAGTGATATTTTGTTACAATTTGTGACCCCCCCCCCCACACACACACACACACTCACACACACACACACACACTCCAGCTCATTGATCCAGCATACATTCCCCCTATGACCTTCTTTACCCAAGAGCAAGAGGATAAAATGTGCAATATATTAAAGATATAAGTCTGGTGCACTGACAATATAAACATCCACAATATTATATTTCCCCTCCATGGAACTGTGTAAAGAATTTAAATTGAACTCATGCTGAAGCAGGAGAAAATAAAAAGAAGGAAAAAAAACACCCAGCACAGGCAGACTTATTACACAGCAAACCAGAAGAGGCATGGTTTGCATTTTCAAGCGAAACGATGTCTTTATCAATAGGCGGTGTCTCGTCAGAGAGTGGCTGGGTGGCAGGTGATTTTGAGAATTTATATTCGCACAAGGCGGCGGGATGCGATGAAGCGACCCGGGAGAAATGCGCCCAGTCACTTTGCTTTTGTGGATGCATTGACCTCTGTTGATCCCAGCAGCACCACCATCCATGGTCAACACAGCTGCCTGTCTGCCTGCCTGCCTGCGCTGCATAGGCGATTCCCTCCATCCAACCCCGGCACCCAAATGCCATTCGAGCCCCCAATCCGGCCTCATTTCCCAGGGCTGAGCGAGGAAAGAAATGAGCATTTCCTCCAGCCACCAGCCGACTGAATGAATGTCGACAAGTGCGACTCCATTCATTTACTCCGCAAATAGAAATCGAGAAAAAGGACGAGTGTCACCTCTGCCTGCAGTTGTTGGCGTGCGCCTATGCTGGGAGGGAAACCAAAGGGGGGGGGGGGATGAGGGGCAGAGGCAGGGGTTTCTGATACCTATGACAACGGCATGCATTCTCAAATGAATCAACCCAAGCCCCTCCAAACGCTGTAAGCTAAGAGCAAAGGCGAAGGGCCGTCCCTATGAGAATGCATCCAGCGTGACAAGGACCAAGCACGGGCTATACAGCCACTCGAGTCTCTGTGAGGAGAACGAGGATCACTTTCCCGTTTTCTCATCACACCGTTCCCACTCCGGCAGCAGCCGCAGCTGACAAAACTCCGGCGACAGACGCCTAACCGGCGGGATGAACGCAAGCGGAGGGAGGGGTGGGGGGGATCCCCCGAGAGGCTGCAGTGTGACTTGCACAGGGGAACACGACAGGCACAATAAAAAGCCCTCGGAGAGCAGAGAGGAGAGCAGCACTCTCAGTGAATATTAACCTCACATAGAGATGGAATGGTTTGGGAGATATATTTTGTTTTGTTGTTTGGAGGTGGTGGTGGTGCAAGTTGGGGAGAGAGTGTGGTGACATTAAAGTGTGTGTGTGTGTGTGTAATTGAAGGAAAGAGTGTGTTTTTGTGTATCTTTGTGTGTGAGAGGGATTGTGTGTGTGTGAGAGAGAGAGATTGTGTGTGTGTGTGTGTGTGTGTGTGCATGTGTGAATGTAACAGAATTTTCTGTTTTGGTGTATCTTTGTGTGAGAGGGAGTGTTGTTGTGTTTGAATGAGAGAGTGTGTATTTTAGCGTCTGAGAGAGAGACAGAGAGAGAGAGTCTGTGTGTGTGTGTGTGTGTGTAAGGGCCCCCAGTGCTTCTCCAACTGATAAAAAGCTGACATTTTGACACAGGGTCCCAGGGCTCTATTACTGAAATGGATGTGGGCTTGCACAAATACCAGCCGAGGAGATGACCGGAATGGTAATGGGCAGATTAGCTTACGCCTCTGCCCTAAACAACCAGTCAGACCAATACACCTCACTGCTGCAGGCTACACCAATGTCACAAGCCATGTATCTCACATGCCCACACCAACCCACACACACACACAAGTCATATACCATGTATCACACCTCTTCTCATACACATCAAGGCACACACACACATACAGTCACATACCACATATACACCCCCTCCTATAGATGCCGGCATACACACAGAGATAGATAGGGCCAAAGACACCACTGGAATACTCAAAACCTCAGAAAGGCAGACATACTGATCGACAGAAAAAAATAGAAATACACATACATAAACAAACACACACACACACACACAATTGTGAAGGTACATAGTCAAAATGGTTTCTACGACTTGTTTAGCAATGCTGGTGTAATAATGTTCCAACTGCAACATTTATTTAAGACCGGCTGACAAAGCCTGGAACAGAACAGTATTTCAAGTGAGGCTCCCATCCGCCCATCCCCATTCCTTTGGTTCAGTGGAGTTAAATCTCTGGTGCTAATTTGCCTCTATAAAACCACAACGCTAACCAAATTAGCCGCATGCATTACATCAATCCCTTAAAAATCTGTAGCAACCATTAGCCATAATGGCCCCTTTATCTTGCGGCTCCGGGTGCGAGTTCGAGGTCTTTTCATGTCAGGTCTGACAGTTATTTATTTTAGGTGAGCAAAATGAGCGAGTGAGTTTTCTGAGGCTACGGAATAGAAAAAAAAATTACAGCCATCTACTTCACAACAGATGTTCGATGGTGCTATTTTCTCGTGGCGATGGCGTTTTCAAAGGAGTGATTGGTGTGAGAGTGTTCCACAGGGGAGAGGATGCTCACTAGAGATGTCTCTTATTCTTCTAACCCCCCCAACACACACACACACACTCCAGGAGCATGGCAGATGCTTTTTTCATGAGGCATGGAGAGTGATCATAGGGGTCTAAAACTGAAAGGAGCTCATTGCCTTTGGGCTCCAACACGAAAGGACTTGCATTATTGATTCTCTCTTTTCCCCCTCACAAATAATACAAAGGTGCCATTTTGTCATGAAAAGGCATCACCATTTAAAGAGA
>JAGFZM010000185.1:29474-45374 GCA_017657215.1 Limnothrissa miodon | reverse complement strand
TGTGTGTGTGTGTGTGTGTGTGTGATCTTTCAATAGATGGAGAGAGAGAAAGAGAGAGTGAGCGAGAGAATTAATCACATTAATAATCAGGTTGAGTGTAAATCCTGTCAAGAGTGTGGAAGTCTCAAGCCCTCTGTCTGGCAGTGATTGTGCGCTCAACCCATATGCTACATAGAGGGAGATCAATATGATCCCAGATTAGTCCGCTACAGGCATGAATATGAAATAATATGGAATGCTTATTGAGTGTGATGACTTAGAGGCAGTGAAAAATATAGAAAGCAAAGTAACTTATTATATGTGGCAGCCAATTACTCAACTAAGTTATACGCTATACTGGATCCTACAGAGGAGCATGGAGGCATATGGCTCCTAATTGAGAGACTTGTTTTCTTCAAATGACACGGGATGTCGCAACACTCCAGCAACACGTGCTGTTGCTTAGGATTAAGAAACGCCAACAGGCAGGCAGGCGCCTGGAACAGTTTGTTAAGACCCTTTAATTTGCAACAAAATAACGAACAAACAAACCAAAAATATCTAATAATAAAACACATTACACAAAGGCACAGGAATCTTTCCGACCTTTCATATTAGCTCTTCTTCTGTTTGATTTGGAGACACACACACACACACACACACACACACACACACACACAATCATGTCTTTATTTCCAATTTGTCATTATTAAAAAATCAAGCCCATGGAAAAGCAAGCATACAGGAGGAGATGGGGGGGGAAGCCGAATAAAAAGGCTGGAACCAAATAAAGCTGTAGCCTTCGAAAAAATCTAAAGTGTCAGGGGCATCATTTAGTACACATGCTGGCACAAAAGAAAATGGTGTGTTTAGAGCGACCTTGTCTCGATCCTTCTTTTTTTGTGTGTACGTCTGTTGTGGATAATGTCTCTATTCACCAGGTAAAAGCATCTCTGCACTCCCCATCTCTTTTGTGAGGGCTCCAGCACATTCACACTTGGCTCTGACTCGTCTGATGACCTCTGCATTTAGCCACACACACACACACACACACACACTGGGGCTAAAATGATTTCCTCTTGATGCTCTCCTCCTCTTGCTGTCTGTCAGCGTCTTTTAATTGGACTTATTTGCCGGATCCTTGTTGGTTGATGAATAAAACCCAAAGGGGAGAGGTACACAGGAAAAGAAAAACACTTTGGCGTACAGTATACACCTAATAATTGCGTTGGGTGCATAGATTTGCTATATACATCAAACACACCATGCACACAGTCACATACATTCACAAGGCACAGAAAAACACACAGACACACACACATATACACACAGACATAAACACACACACAGAATATATTACGTAAAGTATATTTTGCCCTGTGTTGCCTGAATGCTGTGCACACCAAAACACAAACTCTCAAATACAGTTGGCAAAACAAAACAAACTTGCATGTATAAACTCACATGTTTATGAACACATAGATTTCCAGTCATCAGAGAAAGACATGCAAAAATGTATTTACATATACACATATATGCTGCAACATAAAAAAACAGCCTACCCACATGCAGTCACACACACACACACATGTGCACCACTATGGCTAATGGGAGTGACAGCCAGTGAATTTCGCGGACTGCTCGCGCCGTAATACAGTGGCCTTGCCGGGGATGAGCTTTTGTATTGTCAGAAAGAAAAATGCAGCGCTATCCTACAGCCCTCCTCTCCTCCACCTCCTCCTCTTCCCTCTTCCTCCTCCTCAACCAGCCAGCACAAAACCTATTAGCGCTCCTAAGCCTGGCATCTCCCAATCTCGTTACCGAGGACTGATGCAATCGGATTGCAATCCAGCACCCTGCTCTCCTGCGAGACTTTTCTACTCTGGCTTTCTCTCTCTCTCTCCCTCCCTCTCTTTCTCTCCTTCTGTCTCTCCCTCCATCTGTCTGTGTGTGTGTGTGGGTCTCTCTCTCTCTCTCGACCATCTTACTTTTCTCTTATTTCTTTTATTTACCACCTTCTCTGCTTTCTTGCTCTAAGATATGTTTTTTTTTTTCCAGCTCCCCCCTGGATCTCTTTTTGTGTTCTCCAGACACACTACCAATGTCTATCTATCTCTCTCTTCCTCTCTGTACCACCCACACTAGTATTATTCCCCCTTTTCTCACAGTTTCCAGCCTCTGCTACAAGAATCAACATTTCTCGTATTCACCAGGAGCTACATGGGTCCTTGCACCCGTTCACCTTTCCACCTGTATGTGTGTGTGTGTGTGTTTTTTTTCACATACCCTACCCTAAGGTTTAATTTATGTTGTCTAGGTCACTACATCTCTCTTTCTCTCTCTCTGTCTCTCTTACACACACACACACACCATCTCTCTTTCTCTCCTCCCCTGTCTGTTCCCCCAGACTGGATCGGACACAACGCAGACGGCCGACAGAAGGGACGCTGGGTACCCACAGTGCATTGCCCCGCTGACTGCTCCCCTTTAATTAAGGGGCTTGGCGGGGGTGCTCCTCTGCCCCTCTCCTCTCCCTGACCCCCCGTACGGTGGCCACTTAAGGACAAATCAGGGGAACATATGCTTATCTACAGTCCAGAGGAGCAAGGGCAAGTAGGTCTTCAAAAGCAGACAACAAAAGCCATGCAAAAAAAAGAGTCTCCAGCGCTCATGATCTCTGTTCAAGTTCTTTTAATGTACAGTGAAAACAGTGATTCCAGCCACCATAATATCATTTAATTACTAAGAGGCTAATTGTTGAGGAATACAATGGCTATAACAAAGACTGGCCAGGCCTTCATCAGATACATTCAAATCCACAATAAGCTGTCCTGTGGGATTTTTGCGCCGTTCCTTCCCCACTGGGAACCCTCATATCTGAGGAAAAATGCCAACTGCCACATACCTGCTATCTGTTCCCTTAAAGAAGCCTCCCCACGGAGATGACTTCCTCTCCTCTTCTCCTGCTCGCCGCTATCTGTCTCTCCCTGTCTCTCTTTCTGTTCCTTTCCTCCAGTGTCTCTCTCAGGTACTCCCTCACACACACACACACACACACACACACACAGTTGTTTTTTTCTGTTCCCATCTGTGAGTGCTGGACCCAGAGGAGATTTTAGGGCTCTTCAGAGAGCTGACTCGTTGTGTTACATGTCAGCGGCTCCATTTAATGATCTCAAAAGTACACGACAGGATCACTGACTAGGATATCTCTGGGCAGGGAGGAAAAAAAAACAAGTCTTGCTCTCTTTCTTTCACACACAGACACACAGGCACACACACACACACACACACACACACACAGACTGTTTGACAGACGGTGTCCAGTTGAGTCTCACGACATCCAAATTGCACTGTCAGCAACTTTCCCTTCTCCCAAAAACAACTGATATCCAATATAAAGCTCATAAAAACAAATGTTTTTTCCCCCAACATAAACACAGACGAACATGATGATCTACTAGATGGCCCTGACCCAAAGGGGAAGTCATCAATCGCTGTTCCACAGATGACTTGCCTGCCAGATTAAGAGAATGGAGTGGGGAGAGTGAATTATTTGATTCACTAGGTAATTGGAGTCCCTTAGTAGCTTTTTTTTTCTCCTCCTTCAAGTGAGAAACCGTAGCTGTATTACATGACCATGCCACCCCGAATACAAATACACACACACTAACACACAAGCACACTCATACACACACACACACACTCTCTCTCTATCTCACACGTGTACACACACACACTCACAAACACCTATAAACTGTCACGTCTACGGACATGTATTTGAAAGGCGACCAGGTACAGCAAAAGAAAAATGACTGGGGCTCAGAGATATGACCGGGCCGCCCCCGCCATGAATTCTGCCCTAATAGGCCTCACAGTGCAGTTTAACACACTGCTATGGTAAAAACAACAAGAAAAAAAAACAAAATGGTTCCCAGGATATATCGCACATCAAAGAAAAGAGTGGGGTATCCATCGAAAGAAATATAATCACTCAGCACACTAATATAAAGGAGCAGCTAGAAGTGGAGATATCTGTTGTAGGAATCAAGCGTTCTACTATTGGTTTCACTATTGGTAAGAACATTTCAGAAATGTTGCAGATTGTTTTTTTCTCTGCCACATAACAATGTGAAACACAAACACGAAAAGTCAAAGTAAAAAAAAAAGAAGAAGGATAGTAGGGCCTTTTTATTTTTTATTATTCTCTATACACAACCTAACTGAAAAGCAACCTGTAGAGACTACTGATTTCCTTCCTCTATAAGAAAGCAGGGAGCTTGTATTTCTGTTGGAGAGCAGATGAACCATGTGTGACGATGAGGAGTAAAGAAAGAGGTAAAGAAAAAAAAGGACATAGAGAAAGAGACGGATAATGTCTGTGCACTTACAGAGGAACTATCCTTCACCACAAGCATGAAAGAGTTGTCTGTGTGACCACTTTTCAACCGTAATGTGTTATGGAGGAGAGGGGGTGTGGGGGAGGAGAGACCCTGTATTTACTGTGGATGCCACTGCCAGCTATTTCTTCCTTCTTTATTGTCCTCCTCCCCCCAGGTTCTGGTATAGGTGTGTGTGTGTGTGTGTGTGTAGGTGTGAGTGTATGTGTGTGTGTGAGAGAGAGAGAGAGTATGCGTCTCCACTTATATTTTTTCCTGGTGATTTTCGCGGTCTGTCATTCAGCGCGCGTGTCGGTGCGGCGTTGCAGGCAGCCCCTTCTCTCCGTCGCTGACAGCGTATCCTCAGCCGGTGACAGCTCTTCAAGTCATCGCTCAAGCACCTCATCTCATTTTGTCTGCCTGCCTCTCATCTTCACTCCCTCCCCTTTTTTTCCTACTCTTCTTTTTTATTCTGGCTTTTCTGCCTTTTCTCTGTCTTCTCTCTCTCTCTCTCTCTTGCACGCTCTCTCTTTTTCTTTCCCTCTTCTCTTTCATGCCAGAATCCTTTCATCCTCCATGAGCCCCAACTGTAACACCCCCTTTCATACACACACACACATCACCCCCAACATTTCTCAGCTCAACCATGCTCCCGTTCCCTCCCCACCGGATTAGGTCCCATCAGCCCCACGGTCTTCTGGGTAATGGGTGCACACATCAACCCCCACCCAACCCTACCCCACTCTCTCACCTCTCATGTTGGTGAAACCTGTCTGCATGGGAATGCCAGTCTTGATCACTCCTATCAAAGGCGCTCCTCGTTCGGTGCCTTGGGGGAGCGAGGAGAGGAAGACGGCGAGATCTGTCAGCCCCAGCTCAGATGAGGCAGAGATAGACGAGGACAGGAAAGGTACGCTCGATGCCTCGCGGCTAGAAGAACTACCGTCCAATCGCTTCGATGAAACAAATTGTCATGGATCCAGTGGCAACGGAAAAGAGAAACTGCGAGGCAGAAGCAAGGGAAGAATAAAAGTTAGAGGGGTATTTCTACCTATGGAGCAAATTTTCAGGTTGAAAAAAAAAACAACTGGCAACTGGCTTTGACATTCAAAGGAAAGCTCGGAATTAATGATATGGACCAGACAGGTCCTCCTCGTTTTTCTCTGCCCAAGAAAGTCAACAACAGCGCAGTTATAACATGCGTTTTCAAAATTCTCCAACACACTCCCAACATTTGTCATGGTGATAAACAGCACTCGCACTCATCGTGACACAAGTGTAGCGCTCTTGTCATGTACACAGAGCTCACTATGTGAGGTGACGTGATGAATTTAAGGTCCCTGATACAGCCACGGGTTTGTTGGGGGGAGGAGGGGTGGAAGAGAGGGAGAGGAAAAAAAAGTGTTAAACTCTGGATGACCCTCCGGACGCAGGACATAAAAACCCCGTAAATGATGGCTTTAGCCTAGCGCTGCTGGAAATAGATCTGGACATGGCAGCGAGAGGAATGACTTCAGTGTACTAATTAAACCCACCAACAGATGAAGGGCTCCTTCAGCAACACCCTTGAACTCAGCCTGGCATGCACCAAAAAACAAACACACACACACACACACACACATTCAAATTAACACTGGTGCATGGCTACAGTACGTATGGCGTACAAACACATGGACACACACATTGCAACATATGGTGAACCCACAAATCACACATGAGCACACTCTCAAAAAAGCTAATTTACTCTGAAGTTGTTTTTCAACCCAGAGCAATGTATCCTTAAATGCCATGGCACAAAAGTACAAGCAACTCAAACAGTCAAACATGCAGGCACTACCAAGCAAACCCGAACATAAATTTTGTCATTGCCAAAGTAAGATTAATTTGTTTTCAAACTGAAAATACAGGATTCACACAACAAAACACTAGAGCACGCACACACACTCACACCCTCGACTTTTGAGGTCAGGAAAGATAGGACGTGTGGTTAGGACAACAGGGAGAACATCCAGAGGCCACAAACTCCTGCACTGTGGGGTGACTTTGCATTTGTTTCAAATTAGTTGTAAAAGGTGAAACAGCTTGCAAAGAAACAACCAGCGCGAGGTTTCATTATCGCTCCTGTCCAAACGACGCCCAGGGCTCTGCTAAAAAGATACAGACAATAAAACAGGCTCTGGGTCCACCGTTACACCTTCACACCGCCGTGTCTAGTAAAAGTATCAAGCCATGGTTCTGGCTCACTGACACGCAACTAATATTTCGACCTGATGCCATGCAGCATTTTAAAGTCAGCCAGCCAGCGAGAAGGCGTCTGAGCTTGTGTGACTTTTTTTAGTTAAATTTTACAAGGTTAATAGCAGCACATACCATACTACCATATAACCATACAATGTGAAGAAATGTTATTGCAGTTTTGTAAATATGCCACAGAGATTTAGCCACTTAAACACTGTCGTAGTTCCTCCATGCAACATTTTAGTTAGCTGCAGTATGTACTGTCTAGTAACTGTGGTCAGGCATAGGTCATCTAGAACCAATCACCAAATAGTTAAAGGCAGAGCAAGTAGTTTTAAAGTTCGGCCAAAGATTTAACTTAAGAAACATTAGTCACATAGTTCTACTTTCACAAAGGCTTCCAAAATAGGTTGGATTGGAAACAGGAGAGCTGACTATTTCTTCATGTACATTTAACCTTACCTGCCTGAGACCCTTGCATAACAATCATGAATCATTGGAATTAAGGCGGCAGCACATCTACCTCAGGAGGAGGGCTGAGATGTCGGAGGTCATTTCTATACGCATTCAAAAAGGATTGATCATCATTACACTCTTATGTTCCAGACGGTAATTCTGTGTGGATTAAGGAGACCTCTGCGATGGAAACCGGGAACATTAGTATTTCTACAGCCAACATCATCAAACTAAGTAATGTTTTAGCTTCGGGGACAAAGCAGGTTTTCTTATATTTTACCAGAGATGATCACAAAATCAGGGAAATTTGGGCAATAGCTTATTGCGGATTCAGTATTCCCACAATAAACTCTCCTATTTTTTCGTTGTGATGGTTTTTTTTAATGCTATTTTGTTTGTGTTCAAATGCTTAGCATCACTGACTGCAGAGTGGAAGTTCTATACCAAAGGACCAAAGGTTGTTATTAGTAGATTTTGTTTAGTAAATGACATGGCTACAATACACTGATAAGGTCTTAATGTCTTAATGGTCTTAATGACATCCTGAACTGGTACAACTGTTGATCATTTATTGATTGTTACACAACGGACACATTTTACATCAGCCCCTACAGTTCTGCGCATCAAAATGTAAGTATACCAAGGCCTACATATGAGTGTAGCAACAGTGTGGGCCAGGTGTAACAATGTATGAGTGCTGTGTCTTACTCTGTCACAACTGCACTATTCTTTTCTTGTTCCTCTCTACAAGTTCAACCACAGCAAAGCTGATATTCTGAACTAATGTAAAAGGGACACACAGACACACACACATGCATCTCACCACTTCTAACCACACACAGACACACGCATGCACACACATACAGACAAACACACACACACACTCACACAAATGTGCACGACACCCACGAGTGAAAAGACATATTTTAAGCTAGTCCTGCATTTTCCCTGTCCGTTTCCCTATCTCCCCAGTAAAAAGCAGTAATTTGGTTGTCTTGACACATTCAGCTCCTGTCAGTGTGTTTCTCCCCCTCCCCTCCCCTATTCTCTTTCATATGTCTCTCACCATGATGGGTACTCATTTATCTCTTCTTCAGAGAGTCACCTCATCTCCTGACCTGCTGTTTCCTGTCTCCTCTCTCCCGCTCTCGTTCTCTGCCACTCTCCACTCTCCCTTTCTCTCTTTCCCCTCCAGCTCGCTGACTGTCTCTTCCCTTTCATTTGTAATTACTCTGTATCAGTGGAGGAGATGTGGCTTCACACATAGATTGCTCCCAAGGTGTGTGGACTTTATTAGCGCTATCGGCGCACCCATGGAACAGCACACGAATGAGCGGCAAAGAGACTGGGCTTTTAATATGTACATCACACGGGTCAGCACCTTTGGGCAGATTAACTTTAGCACTGGGAACACAGTAATGAGCACAAACATGCCACATGATAAGACTGGCTACAGCACAGGGCACCTACACACACACACACACACACACACACACACACAGACACAGGTGTACACACACAGAGCCACACACGCATGCTGTTTGAAGTCTCCACCACACAGATTGGCTGGCAGGATTTATTTACACAAAGCTGTTTGTGCGAGAGATATGTCGGGGCATGAGAACAACAAAAGGATAGAACTCCAGTGGTGAAAGCAGGTATCCCAGATCACAGTAATGGAATCAAAGTGTAATGATGAATTCTTCTCGTCTATGCCACAGAGCAAGATGGAGACAACGTCCGTCTGAGAGGTGGTAAGTAAAATGCCATAACAGTTATTGTACTTCAAACAGAACACATTTCCATCCATTGTGGTGCCAGTGTGAAAAAGGGGGCAGGAGTCCAAAACACCATCAATCAACTCAAAGACACCAAATGACAAAACAATTGGAGGAAAAAGCCTCCCTCTAAAAGCTTCTACAATGGCGCTGCGGTCTTAGGGCCCAAGCCGTCCCTTAGCCTTACAGTTTCCCTGATTAGTGGAAGTCCGCAGTCCTGAGTCCCAACAACAAACATTCAGCATAGCATAGCAGTGTTAAGATCAACACTGTCACAAGAGCCTTTGTCCTCAAAGCATGCCACGGACTCCACGAGTGGTGAACTAAGAGCGAAGACCGGTAGGGCGCAACAAACTGACGGATATTTGTCCTTTTCATGCCTATCTGGAGAAATCGACAAAGACCTTAAAAAAAACACACCCTCTCCCATGACATTCACATATTTATTAATATGGCAGATGCTATTACCTATAGGACATCCAGATATGCATTTATATGAACTCATGGTGTTACCACTGTTAACACCATTTCTCACCAACACTTGAGCCACTGGGAGATACACTGTTGTTGTCCCCCCCCCACCATTTACACAGCCCTTACGCAACCTCTGTCAAACAAACATCAGCGTCAGAATCCCTCACCGGGCACAGCCGCAGATGAGTACCTGTCATGGATATATGACATGACACATATTCATTCATATCAAACAGCAAAGCCACAGCAGTGTATCTATTCCGACTGACGTACAGTCTTAGCCAGCAAGTGCACTGCGTGCTGTGTGCCGAGCTGTATATGCCACCACCTGCCAACACCCATAACCCTCACTGCTGCAGTATACATTCCCACCCTATATGAATGTCAACGCCGATCTGCAGTGATGGCGGTGTCATCTCTTTCCAACCTGTCTCATCAGGTTAGCGGTCAAAACTCCCCGAAGCAGGGTACATGGGTGTATTGTGTGCGTACGTGTGTGTGTGTGTGTGTGTGTGTGTGTGTGCTGTATGCTGCTGAGAAGGCCATTACTTTGAGCTCAGATTGTGCTATTGGGCTTTTGTGTTGTTATGCTGCTCCCCTGTAGTGGCTGGCTTATTGACCAGGGTCCCCGCACTGAAAGAGCTGTGTAGGGGAGAGATGGAACAAAGTGGGCTGGTTCTGGCGGAAGGACATGATGGCGGCCGATGGGACAAAACACAGCCTTCGCCTGGCCTTGTCAAGGCTTTTCCTGCGCACACACACACAAAGACACACACACACACAGACATAAAGACAAACAAACACACACACACACACACATACACACACGCTAACACAAGGCTGGATGCAGGCCTCAATTTGAAGCACTTAGAAATCAAAAGCAGCAGAGGCTGCTCTCCAGCGAGCCCACCAAAGCCCTTCATGAATCCAAATTGCTTTGAGAGGAAAGGGAGCATCTGGTCCATTGAAATCAACTTAATGTGTGCTTGCCAAAGGGACCGTCTGGCAAAAATGGGCCCCTTTTCTCTTTCTTTTTTCCTCTTCTTTTTCCCCTCTCTCTCTCTCTCTCTCTCTTTTGTGGTGGGGTCTCCTTGGTCTAACACCACCCACCCCACTGCACCCAGACACCACAAGCACCCTCCATTCAAACCCCCAAACCCAACCCAACCCAACCTCTCTTCATCCATGCATTCATATTTTGGAAGCAGGAGACGCAATGAAAGGGACGAAAGAGGTAGAGATTTATAGAAAGAGGGAGAGAGAGAGATGAAGAGGACGATTGAGTCAGCAAAAGGAGATGCATTTAAAAAAGAAAAAAAAAATAACACAGATGCAGATTTCCCCCAACAGTTCACTTCCAATTAAATTCAATGCAGCTCTTGTTAAAAAGGCCTCTGCTTTAAGTCCAATAGGTTCCGAGAGATGTCCACAGAGACAGCTGATGTCCTTAAGACTACTCGCCGACTTCCTTTTCCTCTCACTCATCATTTGAGGAGAAATGACACCGGTAATCACGCCAAATGGCCGCTGGCCGGGTTAGGGTCGAGGTCGGGTTCACCAGGTCACTTATAACACCTGCAAGTCCACATCCCGTCCTGCCAATTTCTTTGATTTCCACTACAAGTGCAAAGCACCCTGTGTTGCCATGGCGTCAGTGAGGGATGGAGGGATCAATTCCAGTGTTCTTTATACAAGGCTACTCGCTGTCAATCAAATGTATGGATTTCTGAAACCATATGGGAGGTGGCGAAGCATCAGGCACTAACCCTATGCACTGTTTTCGATCACTGGGAGACTGCGGACGGTCCTCGTTAGAATAAACAATGCACTTGTTAAGGTGGACAGTACCAGAGGAAACATTGCTGTGCACACAAATGAACACATGAAGCTTAGTGTACACAGACAAGGGGATATAATACACTTAAAAGCAGAGTTTTCATATAGGGTATATGTAGTGTATGTATGTATCTGTCTTTCTCTATATGTGTGTGTGTGTGTGTCAGACGTGCAAAAATACCCAAGTATAATGCATAAATAGAACTGCTCACACACTCGCATAAAAGATCAGATTTAAGCCACAAGAAAGAAATATTTATACCATCAAAAGAGTGTGCACAACCTCTGTATTAATTATAATGCAAACATGCTGTGTATCTCACCTACATGCTTGCAATGCGTGCACACAACTAGACTCCAGACTGAACGACAGGCCGCCGTGTCCTGACCATCAGTGACCCAGGCGGCCCGGTTCTGCACGGCTGGCTGTGGGTTCGTTTTGGCCCCGGTGCAGAGGAGTCCGAGTCCTGCCGTAAACCCTCGGCCCCGCAGGCAGGCTTGGCAGGACTCGGACACGCTGCCACAAGCCCTCCAACAATAACTGTGTGTGTGTTTGGCTTGGCTGCTGCAGGATCATTAGCATTTGTGTGTGTGTGTGTGTGTGTGTGTGAAGGAGGGAGGGTAGCACAGATAGAGGAGAAAGAGAGAGGGAGATCGGGTCTATGTTTCACAGATGGGAGTGTTTCTATGTGTAAACCTTCTGAGCTCCCCAGGGTTGCTGAAGGGGGAACAATGATAAGACAGCAGTTAGATACTATGTTCTGTGCCAGAAACACAGGGAAACACTTGGAAGCCTTTGTCGTTTGTTGTTTTATGTATTTTACACCTTTAGTTTGTAGTTTTCAAACATTCTTTTAATGTGCAGTCTTGACAGCAATACCAGACAACTGAAAATACAGATCAGCACACATAGAAACATAACTCAATTTCAAATACAAACTTTCAACACAACATAATGTGTTGGTGCTGAATTTTCTTACATTTGTTTTATTATGTGCTGTTGTTATTTGTTACAGATGAATGATAGTAACTAAATACTGTTCATGAGTTAGTAAATAATCTTTGTCTTTTTGATACTATCCCCATTCATCCTCGGAGACACATTGTTTCAGATGTACCCACAACCTTTGTACAGTAGCCTACTGTATGTTATTGGAATGGAAATAAAAGAAGCACTCTGTTCTTCCCCTTCTATTCAGAAGTCCTTAGAACAAAGAGCACAAAAAAGAAAAAGAAAGAAAAAAAAACTCCTCATCTTACCTTAACTGTCTGTGAACCCTTACTGTACTGTACCTGTAAGCCTGCAAATGAGATACTCATTTCAAAAACATGGACTCACAAGAGAGCCTTCCTGGTGTGTGCCTTTATCACCACAAGACAATAAGGGCACACGTACACACACACACACACACACACACACGCTACATTGTGAGGTGTATAAATGGTCGGCAGAGAATAAAACAAGCTTCCTGCAGCAGGTGACAGCCAGAGCCCTGTGCCTTTTTAAATAAAAACCCATAAATGGAGGACAAAGTGGGAGAGGGAGGGGAGTGTTTAGGAGGAGATGTGTGTCTGTATGTGTGTGTGTGTGTGTGTGTGTGTGTGTGTGTGGAGATGGGGGAGGTAGTGGGGTTGACCTGAGGCCCCTGTGTAATATCCTTAGTGTATGTGCCATGTGCCTGGTCCCCGTGTGTGTGTGTGTGTGTATGTGTAGTGGGGAGCAACTACTATGTGTGTGTGTGTGTGATGAGGTGGGGGGCAGATAGATTAGAGCGAGGCGCTCTACAGCCGGGCTCTAATCGGCCTGAATTAACATGACAAAGGCGAGGCAGCACTCGGGCTAACACGCGGCACAGCCACACAGCCCATTAAGGCCCAGCCTTTATGACAATTATCACGTCCATCCGCCACAGCCCAGAGCAGCAGAGTGCAACATGGCCACTGACTGGCAGGAAGCAGGATACGCCTGAGTGTTTGTGTGTGTGTGTGTGTTTGTGTGTAGTATGCTTGAGTGGATTGTGTTTGTATGAGTGTGTGTGTATGTGTGTGTTTGTGACTATAAATACAGTGAGTATGCATTCATTTGAAATGCCTGTGTGTGTGTGTGTGTGTATTATAAAACCTTTACTCTTTGGCATGTCTGTGTGTGTGTATGCTTGAGTGTTTTTTTTCTGTTCACAAATGTGTGTGTGTGTGACGATAAATGCAGTGTGTACTAGTGAGTATATGAACTGCATGTGTGTATAGGTGAGCCTTTGCTCTTAAATGTGTCTGTGTGTGTGTGTGTGTGTGTGTGAGGTTCTCTGTGTGTTTTTCACTACACTGTACTTTATGTCTCCCGGTTGGTCACAGGCTGATAACTACCCACTCACCCTCCGTCTCATTATACACCCCTCCTCTCCAACACACATACACAGACACACACACACAACCCCTCCTCTCAATCCCCCAAAGCTCTTAGCCTGAGGCCATAGAAATAGGACCACATGAATTATATTCCTCCACTGCGATAACAATAACCGCTGTTCAGGGATGCAAATAATATGATGATTCGGAAGTCAGATTATTATAATTAATAATGTATACAATGACACTCCATATAGCATACAGCTGTCAAGCTAATGAGAACATATATCACCCTATATGAGATAATGGGTCGTACTGGCTTCCTTAATACATCTGTGCCCTCCAGAACCTAGAAAGAAGAAAATGGAGTGTTAAATAAATAAATAAATAAATAAATAAATAAAAAATATGGGCGCTACTTGTATGTGAGGCATGTCCACATTTAATGAAGGGATTCTGTAAACTAGTTGTATGGCGCAAGCTATGAAACAGAATCAAATAAATAACAGCCAGTCTCTGTGTGAGTGTGTAAGTATGTGTGTGTGTGTGTGTGCGCGCGTGTGTGTATCTGGATTGTTGTGAACTGATTTCATTTGAAGTTCACAGGAAATCCACTGGCTGACCCCCATAGCAGTGTGCCACAGCAGGACCTGTACAAATTTCAACACTTGATAATCTGTTTTTCTCCCTCGCACTCCTTTTCCCCTCTCTCTCTCACTTTCTCTTCGTATCTCCCTCTCTCTCGTTTGCTTGGGAAAACTGGAAATGAGAAAAAGAGCGAGGAGAAATCCATATGGTTTGGGTGTTTGTGGCGTGTCTGTGAAGTTTTAACGCCAGCACGGGCTGAATGCAAGCCACTCTAACCTCTGTATATTAATGTGGCGCTGATAAACCAGCCGCATAATTTCTGGTGACTTTGTGATAACTGCTGGGTTGGTGAGGAATGGCCGTCGTGACTTTGCCAGAGTCACTAACCTGTGTGTATTCATGATTGCTTGTTAGCAATTGTGTGTCTGATGGTAATGAAGTCCTTTGTGCCTTGTGATTACTCCATCAATCAAAACACACACTCACACACACAGCACTGATTGCTCGTGGTCCTGGTCCCTGATGCAAGGGGCAACAAAGTAACGTATGCGCAAGCACACACAAACACACACAGGTGCTGAAACACGCACACACACACACACACACACATGTACACACAAACTAATCACATGTTCCATTGGCACTGTGCAACAGCATGTTATTAGGAAGTGAAAACAAAAACACCACACCATCAAAAATGTCCTGAAATGCTACGGCTGCAACTCTACCGCAAATCTGAAAACATGAGTGGCAAGCTCACAGTACCCATCGATCTATATCACCCACTGTGGTATGGAAGCACTTACTCTGTCACAGCAAAATGCAGAGATATAGAAAAATGAGAACAACAGACCAGACTATTGTTTTTTCTTATGTGAGAAAATGTCTGAGCTAAGGATATATTTGATGCTGACAAGCAGTCTATGATTCTTTTCCCCCCCGCAATATTTGGTGACATGACTCTATAGTGAACATGATGCTTTGTTACGAGCAGACATGGATACTGTACTTGATGCGCAATAATAAAAGCTTGCTTGATTTTTGGCGATGACTAACAGGGCCAGAACTTACATTACCGTGGGTGTGCCTAAAACACAGAAGCAAGGCATTGCTATCTAGGACACAAAGTATGAAATGAATTTAAATATACTAAAACCTGCTGCCCACAGAAAGACAGCTCAACTGGCAAATTGCTCTCATGTTAAGCTACTTTAGTTATGAAATGGGGAGAACAAAGAATACAGTGAAATAATCTTTGAAATAATGTTCACAATTGATGCTGAGCTCTCATTCAGGACTTCCCCCATAGTTGGTCCTATGACTGATCTCTTACACAAGTCCAAATGGTACAGTATTATCTGAGTGTTACTTTTTCACACCAACTCATTACAAACACCATAGGGAATATCATTGGGCTTTAAGTACACAATTTATTTACATGAACACACAGCTAGCATAATATAGAATATTATAGTTGTACATGCCTGTACATCACATAGAGCATTAGCTAAATATCTCAGCTGTAATGGCACATAGAACCACATGAGATGCTCTTACATTTTGGATACTTGATTTTGTAACCAATAAGGGATATCAGCTCGCTGTGGTTCTTTTTGTAAATGTTTTTGCCTCCTGCGTACTGGGTCGGCATGTCTGGCCTGTTTACAGACGCTTCTCCCCCGATCCTCGAAGGGCATGTGAACCCATCCCTATGTTGGTGGCCTCTCCCTCACGCCTGTGGCCCCGGGCGGATTGGGGGGTAAAAATGTCTCTCACGACATGTGTGGTGGGTGGGCAATCTGGCCTACGAGGGGAGATGATATGGC
>JAGFZM010000184.1:267092-285777 GCA_017657215.1 Limnothrissa miodon | reverse complement strand
ACACACACACACACACACACACACACACACACACACACACTTTTGCACGAAAGTTTCAGTGACTACACCTTCCCAAGTGGACTAGATGTTGAATGTGTTGTCAAGCAATTCCCAGCAAGAGTAATACATTTATTCGCATGTAATCTGTAGAAATTTTTATCCAAAGGGATTTACTGTGTGCATTTTCATCAGTGTGCATACCGATGTTTAGTTATTGAACCTTTAAATCTTGTATACTACTACCTTGAGATACCAGCCCCACTATCAGGGTAGCAGCGCGCGGTCATCTTGTTTCCCTGTCTAAAAATTAAGTCTTTGTGTTCTGTTGGTTGGTTGGTTGGAAAAAGTACAAGAAATTGTGATATAACCGACTAAATAGTGTTAGTTACTAGTTCTCTTTACCCCAAACAACAGAGCTCAAACAACAGAGCTATTGATTAAATCACAATATACTTGGGCAGAATACTTGTATGACTAATAGAAGTATACATAGTACTTAGAAGTATACATAGTAAAACATGTATGTATACTTTAAGTATACTGTACATACTGTGGTACATAGTACAACAGATAGTGTCCAAAAGGGACAACAAGATCTTGTTTGTTGTACTATGTGACACTGGTAATGTTCAGGTCATGGAGCCTATTCACTGGCCCTGTGGAAGAGATTATTGATTATGTGGTAATCAATAAACAACCTTTTCAGTGTTTCAATCATGTGGTGACTAATGACAGTTTCAAGTTATTGGGATATTACTCCTAGTTATGGACTTGCACCACTGAGACAGATGAGTTACATAGGAGAGAGCAGGATGGGCTTGACAGTGTTTGTATCTCATTGCTGACAGTGTGTGTGTGTGTGTGTGTTGTACCTGCTCCCTCTTAGCAAGGTCCACTTCTAGAGGCTGGTCGTCATTGATGTCCCTTTTAGGTCTGATAAAAGCAGGCGGAGTTAGCTGGTGAGCCTTTACCAGGTCTTCTGGCTCTACCCCTTTCCCATCCCGGAGGCGGGACCAAGCTTCCTGATTGGTCTTTTGGCAGTCTTCCCTGTGTGCTGCTGAGGCCTGATTGGAGGGACCAGGTTTTGCGTCCTCTTCTTGCTGTTCGGGTTCTTTTTCTTTCTCTTTCTCTTGGTCTTTTTCACTGGGGGCAGGTGTCACCTCCTCTACTTTGTCTCCAGGTTCTGCGGAGCTTTCTGATAGGGCAGATGCAGCAGGGACGGGGCGATCTTTTATACCCTCCTTAAAGGCAGCGACGACAGCGTTACACTTCTGAACCTTCTCCACCTGCTGTTTCTTTGACATGAGAACACCCATAGCTGCAAAAGAAAAATGAGTGATCACTAAAAAGAAAGACAACAAATAGATAAAATACATACATAGATAAATACATAGATAGAAGCTAGATAGAGAAAAGGAGAATATCACATTTATACAGAAATTCTGCATTAAATAACACATGGAAGAACTGATATCTGACCCTCGACATCAATATTTAATTTGACTTTGCACTAAGGTTGTTCCAGGTTTATCATAAATGTGCCAAAAACATAAATGAACCTGATCAGCAAAATTACACTATGCATTATCCATGTAGGTGTGCATTGGCAACATTAGAGGCTTACAGGAAAATCACAATGTGTTTCTTCAATCACACTTTATTAAAGCTTCATTTTAATGTGTCAGATTTTACTTTTTTGCCTAAATTTTCACATCAGCAGATGCCACAATACTCCTTACTCATTCTCATCTTGGTTCTGGATTTAAACTACTGAATTTGACACTACTGAAGACAAACAAATATCAAAACATTGTTAGTGTTTGTGCTACTGTTATTAAAGACTGCAAATCAGTATGCTCTGTCTTGGGATTTGGCACATTATGAAAACAAATATAATCCCGTAAGACTTGATACAACTGATGCATTAACTAAAGACCAGCTCAACAGAATTTTAACTTTTTTGAAAAGAAAAGATTACAGATGACAGATTTTATTTCATGTATCAATAACAGTGTATACAGCACAGACGATACAAGTCTATAGTAGCTATCTGTCTAACAACAGATTAACTGAACTAACCCTAAAACCCTTATACAGTTGCATTACATAGGCTGTGTTGAAATAGGGAAGGATGGTAAGTGCACCAAAGTGTTATGATCATAATGCATTTCTACTTTTGCCTGTGGCATAGAGAATCTCTCAGGTCTTTCTGATCATTAGAGGCTGGGGGTGCTAGGTTAGCCGCACCGATTGATTTGGAGCCCAGTGGAGTGAGGAAGCATTTATCTGCCAGGCTGCACACAACAGAGCCCATCTCCACAGAGACTAGCAACCAGACCAGCTACCAGTCTGGCAGATTTCACATGCAAGCCCTGAAAATGTTGCGACTGTTTATGGGCTTAACAGCGTCACGCACTTCAGTGAGTCATCCTGCAGCTGAGGTTTTTGTTTTATTTTATTGTATTACTTGAACTTCTATATACAGCATTAATTCCTAGGCCTATGTGTTATCATCCCAGTTATATTGGTGCAATCAAAACTCAAGAGACTCAAATGACACCGTTTATGCCACCATGTACAGTATGTATCATGTACAGTATGTATACCTTGTAAAGGTATAAAGTACCCTACAGCAGCTTAATCATCCTCTAAGTCAGTGTAAAGAGGGATGATGGGGGGTAAAGGTGAAGTTTTAAAGGCCCACTATGCAACATTTTTCATTTAATTAATCCGTTTCATACTGTAGGATGCTAAAATGAGTCATTACACGGCGAACGAACGGTGTAGAATGCGCCACCATGGCAATACAGCACTTGCAATGTTCAGCAGCGCGGACCGCCTCCAATAGAATGAAGTGCAATACAATGCAATACAGCGGCCTTTAGAGGGAGCTTGTGAGAGAAAAAAACAGAACGTTGCTTAGCCCCTCTTTAAGGGGGAGAGCAGGGAAGGCGGGCCTGTGCCATGTGTATGAGGGGGGTGGGGTTTACTGGTGATGGCAGAGAATAAGGCAAAGGTATCTCAAGTTAATGTGAGGGTGGAGGGTACTTGGGTTGAATTGTACGCAGAGGCACTAGGTGGCGCTAGCTTGACTATGCTAACACTAAACGACTGCAACACAAGAGCTATCGTCTGATTAATACGGATTATGATGTGTTTTTCTGTGTCCATTTTGTGGTCAGGAAGAATTGACTGTCGTGACTGTCGTGAGCACTGGATGAGGCCATCCAGCCCATCCTGAGATGCATTTGTTGGGAAAGGGGGATGTACTGTAGCAGAGAACACAGAATGCACTCTCAGTCTGGCCACACTCTCAGTAAGTGGCGGTGTATGAAATCCAATCCAAATCCTTTCCCATCTCTGGGTGGTGAGAAACTCCCTCTTCCAGCACTCACAGATGAGATTCTGATTGGAAGAGCTGGGAAGAATTGGGAATCCATTTTCCATCATTTTCCACACAAATTGGCACATCAGCAGGAGATATCCTGGCCTAAAGAAAGTAAAAGCCCTCAGGTACACCGCCATAACAGCAGGGGAGGCTAGGTTGCGGGGTTCCCACAAAGCCTAACTGGTTTGTTCTGCAGCTCACTATGGACACTTTTTTCCATTTGCCTGTGATAAGGAAACAATCAAACTGTCCTCTATCTCCAACAGGCTTAGCATGTATTTTTGTTAAAAATTCTGACTGGTCTCTACAAACATCACAGGTCTGATTAGTTGTAGGTCTGTCTGAGGCGGGCATGGTGATTTTGATCTGTATCCCCTGACTTCACTTCGGGGAAAGGGAAGATGACCAGACTGAATTGCATAGCAGAACAACGCTAGAGTCTAGGTGGATTTTGTCTCTACTCCGGCTCAGATGTGGCTCTGATCGGTGTCTCAGAGGTTTTGGTTCTTAGGGTCTGAGCCAGCTGTGTGATATTGACCCTAGCTCAGAAAACAGCCCTTTCTGTTTGCCATAATTAGCCGTTAGACCAGAAGGCTACACATACACACACTGGCACACACACATTGATGCACAGAGAGAGAGAGAGAGAGAGAGAGAGAGATAATAAAATAGAGCAAATGGCTGTGAGATTAGTGTGGTAATTAATCTGAGTCAGAGCTGGAAACTGGCCAGTGGTTGCAGCGGAGAGAGAGAGAGTTTGATACATGGCTGTGTGAAGGCTCCAGTGACAGACACAATGAAGCGCAGCCACACCAAGGACCACAGTGATGAAGAAAATAACACACAGTTTCCAAACTGCATGAAAACTGGTCTACATGTGAGAGAGACTTCAGAGAGACACACAAGCAGACAGATCCTCAGGTGAGAATTGAGACAGTCAGGTAGAACACTCTTAAAAAACAAGTCTACAACCAGTTTCAAATCATAATGTTTGATGCTATTTGGAGCAAATAAGCACACATATGATAGATTACATTTTAAAGCAGGGCTAAGCATTCTACTGGAGGCGGACCGCTGCTGTTGAACATTGCAAATGCTGTATCTACCGTTGTAGGCCACAGTGGCACATTCTACACCGTTCGTTCGCCGTGTAATGACTCATGTTAGCATCCTAAACAGTATGAAACGGATTAATTAATTGAAAAATGTTGCTTAGTGGGCCTTTAATGCACATGTCATTCAATGTAATGCTCATTAGGCCAGAATCAGTCCTTGAGTCAATGCAGAATCAGATCAGAAGCTGCAGCATCAGGGTTAGCACGCTAGCAACAGTTGGCCAGACCAGACCCAGACCACCAAAGACCATATCTGGAAGAGAATAGCCTCTGAAGACAATGAAACTCAAACTATATTTTTATACAGCATCAACTGAAATAGAAATGTCCTGTGGTATTTTGCAAACATTATTGAAGACAGACTACAATTTGATTATGGTTTTGGCACTAAGCATGTTCCACAACATTACATGGTGGTCAAAGCATAGGTGTTTGTATAAAGTGCTGGCTGAAAGTCAGGCAAGGAGATGAATCATGAGGCATCAGCTTCTTGTGGGTTGGTTACAGACCTCTCAGAAAGTGTTAGTGATCGGGAAATCAGCCAGTGAGATGCATAGATGTCTTTCAGCAGTGGTTGGGGTGTGTGTGTGGGAATAAGCAAATTAGCCACTGTAGGTGATTCACACCTGCATATATAAATGCAGTTCATTTACCATTTACCTGCATATGTAAATCATGCAAACATGTGTCACATGTGCACGAATGTAGAGAGAGAGACAGAGAAAGAGAGAGAGAGAGAGAGGGAGGGAGGGAGGGAGATGGTGAATGGCAGCTCAACACCAGTGCAAGGCAGGGCAATGGCCGCTATGCCCCATTGAGCTGGAGACAACAGCAGAGGCAGTTCTTCCCAATACGACCCAAGACTGATGACTCACCATGACCCATCTGTAAAATGGAAGATTTCTAAGTCTAGACTTAAAGGTAATGAGAGTGTCTGCTTGACAAATGTAGGAAGATTATTCCACAGTAGCAAAGAGCTCATTCCCCTGTTGTAGATTTAGATATTCTCAGGTTTACAAGGAGACCAGCATTTGGAGATTTTAGGAGTCTAGTAGGGCAGCAGGGGACAAGTACGTAATATGTTCGTAATGTATGTAATGTATGCCATTAAGGGCTTTATAGGAAGAGTGTTTTAAAAAATGTTTAACCTTTGTCCAATGTAAAGAGACAAGAATAGAAGATGTTCTTATTTTTGGGTCCTAGTGAGTGTAGCTCACAGGGTTTATAGAAAGGTATAGCTTGGTGTGGTTTGCATGCAGTAGGTATGAAAATGAAATCTGTGTTTCCTTATTACAGATCCTAAGGGGAGCATGTACAATAGAGGGGAAATAGCAGGGACTGTAGGTTAGCCGTTACCGGTAATTAGCTCTTCATTAGCAAACAATTGTAATGAGCAAATGATGCTATGATTTAACTACAAAATTACCCTGAACTGATGAAAATGTAGCACTTATTGGTGTCCTAGAAATAAAGTTTTTTTTTTGGACTACGTCATCTGTGCCAAAAGCCTATTTGTGGGTGCATCTCCATAGAACCCCGTTCATTCTGGACTCACTCACGAGTACCCCTAGAGTGCAGTGTTAGACCATAGACCCAAATGGAAGGGCAACTATTTTCCATTCTGCCTCAGTTGTGGCCAGTCTATACAAATGTACATTATGTACATTTTTTGTTACCTTCTAGCTCGTAAAGGTAACAGAGACTAATTTTTATACAAATACAAATTGGAGCTTAGATATGGGTCTGTGACTAACCATTAGGTTAGGGTTTTTCATATATGGTTTGATATATATACAGATGTCTTAAAAGGTTTTGGGACAGGTCCTGCTATGAGTGAGTCATCTATCATTTTAAGTATTGTCTTGAGGAGTAAAGGAAGGGTAGTCTTCTGAAAATGTGTAGAGATTGGATCCAGTTTGCATGCTAAGGCCTCAGTTCAGGAGATCAGAGAAGTAATTTCAAATATATAGGTGGAAGCAAATGAATAAAGACATGGAATGAAAAAGAATGGAATCTCACTGACCATCATCCAATCATGTCAGGTAGGAAGAAGGAGAAAGACAGAGTAAAAGGATGCAAGAAAAAGAAAAGTCTCGGACCACCAAAACCCCTCAGTATAAAAGCAAACCCTGTTAGGCTCCATGGAGACACAGATAAAGATATGGTGAGAGAGAAACAGCAGCCCAGCCTAAGGACTGTTTCAGTTCAAATGAAGCATCAGCATCAGGACCGCGGGGCACGTCTGGCAATAACAGACAGCTATCTGCTCCCTGGATAGGCTTTGATAAAGTTCCCCCTGAAGTGTGTGGCTTACCCCAGTGAAACCTTCTCTGACCAGAAATCACATCACTAACACACACACACACACACACACACACACACACACTTCAGCCAGTCAGATAGCTTTCCACAAACTCCATCTCTGCTCCACTGAGCTTGATATCACCAAATGAAAGTGAAGGACGCATGAATGAGAAGTCAAAAAGGACAGTATTTATTTTCTTTGTGGTTCTGAGCTTATCCTTAAATAAGGCCCCTTCCACATTGAGGGAGAATGGTACTCTAGGACTGACAGGCTGGCTCTTTACAGGGGAGAAATTGATTCAAATATTCAATATGAAATCCTGAGAGAATATATCAAATCATAGATATCGACTTTAGGAAATGTATGCTGAAATGAGTTGATTTAATTCTGGAGTCAGGCTTTGAAGGACAATGGAAACTGATTTATTCACATCAAGGTTTGTCTTTAAAATCAATGTGGTCTAGACAAGGTAATGGCAAAAGTCAAAAGACAAGGCTTTTCACAATTTATTGTGTTTTCATTTATTAAACACACACACTTTTTGAGGCTGAACCTTCATATGTAAGCTTTAAATATTTGAATGAGTGGGACTGAAACTTACTGTAGGCCTAGTCTGGCTAAAGCTGCACTTTTCATTTGAAAACAGAGCATCAGAATTAAAACAGTCCTCCACACAGAAACAGGAAAGGGCCAGTGACCTAAGAGCTTTGGGTTTCCTTTGATCCAGGACCCAATCACTCTGTCGCAAGACTGGTCATGAAATTAGCCCACTAATGAGCACAAATATAGATGTAATGTATTAGGTGTCAACACATCATTACAGCGCTAATAAATGCAATGCGCAGGGTCTAGATGCCTAGCCTCACCTTGTGAAGTTTGACTTTGGGTATGACCACAGAGTGTTAGTGAAAGATAACTACTTGCTACTTCCCTGTCTCCATTGTCTAACAAGTCACTTGCTCTTCACATGAAGGTACTAGCTTTAAACCTGGGTTCAGATGACCTAACAAGATAGCGAAATAGAACACTGTGCTGTATTTTTGGGACATTGTTGCCAAGGTACCAACATCTGAGAAAGATAGGTTAGAAGAATTTTTTGTGAATGTCCTTGGTTCTTTTTCACATTTGAAGTAGACCTTGATTCCATTACTTAGAAGGGAAAAATAAATAAAAATAAATAAATATTTTGCAAATATTTAATTAAAGGCCCACTATGCAACATTTTCATTTAATTAATCCGTTTCATACTGTTTAGGATGCTAAAATGAGTCATTACACGGCAAACGAACGGTGTAGAATGCGCCACCGTGGCCTATAGCGGTACATACAGCACTTGCAATGTTCAGCAGCATGGACCACCTCCAATAGAATGCAGTGCAATACAATGCAAGAGAAAAAAAACAGAACGTTGCTTAGCCCTTCTTTAAAAGATGCCTTAGTTCTTCACTGCCACCAAACACTTCTCAGCTGGCATTATTTATTCCGGTTTCGATATAGCCATAGGCACACCACATGATAGGTTGACCCGGTTGTTGGTGGTCAATGATATTCTGACAAAGCGCATATAGAGATGAATGCCAGCAAACACACCCACAGAGACACACACACACACAGACATGGCTGTGGCCTCTACATTATCAAATGCAAAAGCACAGCTGCCCAGGGCAAATCACTTTGGCCATGTTAACACACGTGCTGTCAAAAAACATCACCAAACTAAAGGGGAAATCACATCTACACTCAGTGTCCATGAAGGGCTCTGGCACTGGTGGGCAGGCAATGTGTCTATGTCAATCCAAAACCTGTCCCTCACACACACACATACACACACACACACACACAGTTTCCAAGCACGCTCACACATACTGTAAGTGTGTTGCAGTGCTGATGTGACTTTAACAATTCTGTCTTTCTTTATGTTAGAACATTTGCATTCTGTATCTGGACCTGTGATCAAACCAGTGTTTGTTTATTTATTTACTAAAGGTGACTGGGAATAAGGTTTTGCATGTTGAGAAGTATGCACCCCCTAACATGCACACTTGAACACATACACACCTTATCCTCACACATATACAACTATATACGCAAACTACTTACTTTCTTCTCTGGCTAGTATACCCACCATCCTTTCTTTTTTTTTTCTCTTTCTTTCGCTCTCTTCTTTCTCTCTCTCTCTCTCTCTCTCTCTATACACACACACAAACTTACACACCTCTTTGACTGGAGGACATATTCTCATCTGAGAGAAACAGCTGAGCCTACAGGAGATGTCCATCTTTGTTTCAGAATCATCACAGCACAGAGGGTTAAAACAGAGGAATGGGAGAAGGAGCTGGCAACCACTCTTAGCCATAATTACAGTTAAAAACAGGTGAGAGAGAGAGAGAGAGAGAGAGAGAGAGAGAGAGGGAGAGAGAGAGTTCGACATGGCAACACCTCCACTGACACGTCACAGCTTTGAGAAGAGTTAAACATAGGACTGAACATGGTGGAGGTAGACCTGGCAGCCTCCCCACAGAAACATCACATGAGGGTTAAAAGGGAGGATTTAAATCTGATGTTTACAGCAAGAGAAGTGAAAACGTTTGTCACCTTCTGTGTTCTATTAACAGGTTTGTGTGTGTGTGTGTGTGTGTGTTGGGGAGGGGGGGAATGGAGGGGGGGGGGGGGGGGGGGGGGTGGTGTTGGTTAGGGGCTTTGTTCCTAATCCAGAGTGGGCTCTCAGATGCTGGTACCAAAGTGCACCAAAAAGATTATATTGTGACATTTAAGCTGGATTTATACTTCTGCGTCGCGCAGACACCTTCGCCAACATTTTTGATTTATACTTCAGAGGGCGATTTATACCTCTGCGTCTGCGTAATTGCTACGCGTGGCAGTTCACCACCACAACGCTAGGGGGTTGTTGAGTTTAGAAAGAGTCCTTTGTGTGTCTGCTTTCCGGTCGCGGTCTGTGGAGACTGCAGTGAGTGAACCATGGCAACCGAGCGAGACAGAATACTTTTGGAGCTGGAGCTGACCGATATTGAACAGCAAATAATTCTGATACAGATGATGAAGCGGAACAAGAAGATTAATGAAAAAAAAGAGCACAGTCCATCTTGAAAGCACAGCTTCTTATCTCTTACACTTTTACCACAAATTCAGAAATAAACAACGCATTGGCGTCATCTATGACAAATACGAATCTATGCAATGTAGTTAACATTGTAGTTAACAACGCACTGGAAAGACGGAGAACCAGAAATTATGCAAAGCGCACCAATCACAATCCATGACGTCTGCGCCGGTCTGCGACATTTTGACACGTAGTCAGGATTTCTTTCATGCGCACGAAAGGTGTCTGCGAAGGTCTGTGATGACACGACGGAGAAGTATAAATCCATACGTGACTTCTGCAGAACGGAACTGTTCATGTTTTCATGTACCCATAGTAACATATTATGTTGCTTGGTCTTGGTCAGTATTCTATGAACTTTAGTGATTTAGTGAAACGGGCAATAAGTAGTTTTTCAGTCCCATCTACTTCCATCTAGTGGTTAAATTTGATTTTGCATGCACTCTGTAGCGCCACGTGTTTTCAAATGTGCGTTGCAACATGGCTAGAACTACGGTAAGTCGAATGGGTCGAGATTCATTCAAGATGTCTTCTACCACTTCATCGAATTTTCTTTCCAGTGATGATGTAAGTTATTCAAAAGTTCTTTGAATAATTTGTATTACCATGTATGAGTAATTACTACTTGAGCAATGTAGTGAATTACGTTGTCATACTTATGATCTTTTTATATTAGCCTATTGTATTATTAGCTCGAACCACTCATCCTGCTCTCAAATGTGGTGGGTGTCATCCTAATGGCACGACTGTGTCAAATTTGATGTTATACGATCAAAAAATGTCACTGCTACGGGCTCATTGTGGCTTATTGCTTTTCTAAAACGGTTACTACGTCTGTCTCTGCACTGTATATACTTCACCATCTCCCCCAATACATTTGCATTCAGGAGCAATCTCGATTGAATAGTGTAAATTATGACTCCCCACTGGGATATAAAATAATAATACCAAAGACACTGACTAACCCGTCTCTGACAATACCCCTTCAAGGAGATCATAATTAAGCGGAATGTTGTCGGTTTTCTAAAAAGATAAAACTTATGGTGGTGCTAGGCAATAGCATGAAAAGCAAACTCTTTGCTGGTAGCGTTTGATAAAATACTAACCTAGGCTAAGGGCAACAACGAGTTTGCTTCTAAGTTCTAACTACAGTATATAGTACTGCTACCGCCGACGTTATGAGTTTCAATGATTTGCTCCCCTTTGCACCAGCATATGTGTGGTCTCGCATGATGGCCAAAAATGCAGTGCTTGTTTGTTACCGTCTTCACCCTGCATCTCTGTGTAACGCGAAAAGCAAAAACGCGTTTTCCCCTAGCGGGGGAAACTGTGAGCGTCCCTTTCTACGTAAATGCAGGGAAGTAATTCTTCGCCCAGAAGGACGAGTCAGATCATTGGCATAGTTATTTTACACCAAAGAGGATCTATTTAGGAATGAAGACGTTGACCTGAGGTGCTAAAACACTTAAAATCTTACATAATGTACCTTTAAGTGAGTGGTAAATATGACAACCTGTCCACAAATACTAGGGGAGTACTAAGGGTTAAAATGGGAGACTGACAGGGAGATAGACATGGTGATAGCATTGCAAGAGGGCTGATGTAAAAGAGGAAGATATGGCAACCTCCTCACAATTACTCCATGTTACAGCTACACTCTAAGAAAAACTGGTTCTTCGCAAGGGCTCTGAGGCACTTTAAGTGCTCTGGAGAACCTTTTTATGCTAAAGAACCTTTTCTTGCTGTTTAAGGTTCTTTGGGGAACTGAATTAAAGAAAAAGGGTTCTAAGTCATACCTTTAGCGCCTTGAGGAACCTTTTTGGCTATTGACTGACTAACTTGTGGCTGTGTGGAGGAATGATTGTAATAGGGTCATTTTTTTTATTGTAAAGGGCGATAAAGGCAACTACTTTTTATATAGAGCAGTCATAAAGTAATGTAAATCATATTAAGTATGCTGTGTATGCTATGTAGCTTGATTGTTATCCTCGTTTTGTAAGTCGCTTTGGATAAAAGCGTCTGCTAAATGCATAAATGTAAATGCAAATGTAAGTAAGAATTTGTGGCTAGGCTACTTGATTACCTACTTTGTAATGACCCAATGCTGAATTACAACAAATTATTTGAACCTATAGGATATCCCCACAGTTAACTCTACTATTTATTTTATTTCATTACATTTTTTTTAACATCACCTGTCAAGTAAGTACAAGTAAAATAGATAGACTGTCTGTAACATAACTCTGCACCACACTGCAAAAACAGATGTGTCAAAAAACAACACATGCTGATGTGTAGACAGCCTGACACTATTTGTGTAGAATTTTAGCTCACTAGGCCTTTGTGTATAATCTCTCATGCCTGAAAAATTGACACTGTGACATGTGTCGGGAAGGACGTTAAAAATAATTATTTTAATAATAAAAAATAAAACACATTTTGGTAGGCCTAGTAAATAACACAGAAGGAGGGAAATTTTTAAAAAAAATATTGCATTTCATTAGGCCCATGTAACTTTGTCCAACTGTGGCAAATAACGGTTGTTTTATTCATTGCCCAATCACGTCACTCAACTGTGTATTTGAACTGATAGTTTCGCCCGCGGGTTATCATTCTTCTGTCGTTCGTGAACAACTTGCTGCTGACGGCAAATATGCTACTCTCATCTCCAAGCAAACAGATCAAGTAAGTTTTTCTTAAATTAGTTTCGTTTGAATTGAAATTTTTGATTATACGAAAAATAACCTAGTTTTTTCATGATGTAGTTATGTCTGCTACGATTTAACCTGTCTATGACATTAACAGTCCACCTAGCTAGCCATATTAACTAGCTAGTTCTTTCAGGCTGTGACTATTGACCACGAATTTGAAATTAATGCTTGGGTTAACTGAATATCTCATGGCTTTAAAACCACAATTTCATGACTACAGTTGTATGGCAGTTGTATAGTTGTATAGCTTCTAAATGAGTTTACTGACATCCCATATCTGCTCGCAAACAATTCAAGGATCTCTTGCTATAGTAGGCTAACAACTGGTTGTGTAATGGCATGGAAGACGGCTAATCTGCCGTTTTATTTTTCGTGTTTCGTGCCCGAGGACTCGGAACCTGTATCCATGGTAGCGTATGAATCTCTCGTGTGTCATGAATATGCCTAATCCAGTGTTACTGTTCGCCAATATTCTGCCCAGTAGTCTCCCCTGTATATATTTTTTAACCAAACCCATTCTCAAATGCAGAAATCTCTACAGATCTAGTTTTCATTTCACTTACTCAGTTAAACTCCGTTCAGGTTGACATTTGTTCATTTGTTTAACAAAATCCACTTAAAGCTAAAACATCTATAGCTTAAAGCTAAAGCATCTATTATACTGGAAGTCTTTGTTCTTTTTTTTTTCCAGATGAAAAATGCTACATCATGGTCCACAGCCTCACACATCATCTGCCACCTATGCCAGGGTGTTGATAACAGTGTGGAATCTGCAATATTCTACTCAGTTGATTTGAGTAGGTATGTTTCACAAGGACTGTTGTAATGTACTTTGTGTTAGTAATCACTTGCAAAATTATTATTTTCATTCAAATTATTGAAAATGAAATAATGAAGTCATTGTAACCCAATTGTGTGTGTGTGTATGTGTGTGTGTGTGTGTGTTTTAAATCACAATATTGATATAATTGCACCATGTCAAACTTAATCTAACAAAGAAACACTGCATATCTATCCCTTTCTCCCTTCTTCAAAGCTGGGAACCAGTATCACGACCCTCTCTACCAGCCCTGAGATGGAATCAAGAATGCAACTCGTCTGCATCGGGAGCCTGAAAAGCCCAATGCGAAAGTACATCATCAGTTCCAGAAATGACCAGGTCACAAATTAGCAAAATGCAGTGTCAAAATGCTGTGTGTTTGTGATGAGCAATTATTTTAAGGAATAATTTTATATTTTATATTTTAAAGAGAAATATAAAATTCATATATTGCAAAGAACTGCATTTGTGTCTTTTTTTTTTTCTCTAGCAGCACATCAATCTATTGCATGCTATAGCTGAGGCATCCCTTCATAACATCTAAAACAAAATTTTGTCTGGGGGTTGATGAAAACAGCTTTGACAGGTATTGGTCAGTAATGTAATGTAAATCGATCCAACAGGATTTTGGTTTAAGCTGATGGGTTTCTAAGTAACCTTTAACAGTTCTCTAAAAAAACAGTTACTAGATATGCAAAGAACCTTTCATGAAAGGTTCCTGATCGAACCAGCAAAGGCTCTGTCAGGAACATGGCTAAAAACCTGTATTGGTTTTCTAAAGCACCGAACTGAACTGGTTCTTCAGAGAACCCTTCAATAAAAAGTTCTCTGTGGAACCTTAAAAGGTTATTCTTTTAAGGTTCCACAAAAAACCTAATAAGGTTCTTTAAAGAACTTGGTAATAAATGGTTCCTTGAAGAACCATCCGGGAATAGGTTCCTTGTAGAACCAAAGAAGGTTCCCCTATGGCATCACTGTGAAGAACCACTTTTGGTTCTAACTTGAACCTTTATTTTTAAGGGTGTATTAGAGGCTTAGAATGGGGGAGGCATGGCAATCATTCCCTTTTGTAAACCTTATGGCTCAGAAGCATTGCAGCTTTAAGGAGGAGGATGTGGGTCGATTGAGGAAGAGTGAGGTGTAGTCCCTTCAGGCTTAATCTGACATATGTACGCTTCGCTCCAATCTCAGCAGAGGTACACGGCAGACTGCATAGCGCATAGAATAAGCTCGAATGAAACCGACATCGCTCATCCATCTAAATGCATTGGTCTGGCCACAGGCCGTACAAACACATAGCGCTCTGCCAACATGGAGGGTAAGGGCTACCTCATGATAAATTGGGTCAATAAAATGACCTTTTATTTGTTGAGGTGTGCTCTGTGACCTGTAAAACACGCAACACATGTTTTTGTGTAGTTTGCTAAACAGCACTAGGTGAAAGACTTCATACAGCACTAAAACATGACCCTCAGCAGAGGTCTGAAGATCATATGACACTCAATAGGAAAGATGCAACTTGAGTTTCACAAATTATGTGATATTGGGGGAGCTTATAAGAGTTCATTCAAAAGAATTCTGGTGACATTCTCGATTATTGCCAAGCTGTGTGAGACTGCGCAATACTTTCTTTCTGGCAAAGTATCCCTGTGACGGAGTGAACTTCACAGTCACTGAAACGGAGTTTGTGGGCTATGTGTGAATGTGCTACAAACTGAAAGTGCTACAAGTAAACATGCTACGAACTAAAATGAACAATGATGGTGCTTCAAATTATAATGAACATTTGTTGTGGCTTTTGCTGTTTTTAAAACACATGGGGAAACAAAGGGGTGCCGCGGTGCAACGGTGGAATGTTTGGGAGGAGAGTGCCGTGGAATGAGAACGCAGACACGGTTGTTCAGTGAAAAACTTTTTATTGTGCTTGTGCTGAACTTAAAACCTGAAAGGTTGGCATAATGGCATGAAGCGCGCCATGCTGTGTGTGTGTTTATTATTGCTGTCAGAAGCATGTAATGTTATTTTTATTGCTTTGGATATTGGAGAGGAGTGAATGACCATATTATCGGGCCCTGGGTTATGGAGAGTCAGTCTGGTTCAGGCCTTTGCGGTGAGAGGCTCTGCTATTGTAGCAAGCCAGTTTGCACTTACGTGTCTGATGAAGATATTAGTTTTTTTTTGTTGTTGTTCAATGTTAAATGTCATTGTTCGTTCTGGTCATCACCTGCTGGCAGCCTAAGAAAAATAAATACATTTTTGATACTTTCGCATCAAAACCATCTGCTCCTGGTGACTTTCTCAACCGCTTGATCACACTTTATCACAATCCCTCTGACTACATAAATACTTTCTGTATTTAAAAATGTACGTATAAATGAGTTAAAATAGTGGTACTGTAAGCACAATTTTAGATTTTTGTGCACAACATTAATTTGTATTTATGCATTTAGCAGAAGCCTTTATCAGGACACTTTAGATAAAGGCGTCTGCTAAATGCATAAATACAAATTAATCTTCAGACCTCTGCTGAGGGTCATGTTTTATTGCTGTATGAAGTCTTTCACCTAGTGCTGTTTAGCAAACTACACAAAGACATGTGTTGCATCTTTTACAGGTCACAGAGCACACCTCAACAAATAAAAGATAATTTCATTGACCCAATTTATCATGAGGTAGCCCTTACCCTCCATGTTGTCAGAGCGCTACAGTATGTGTTTGTACGGCCTGTGGCTAGACCAATGCATTTAGATGGATGAGCGATGTCTGTTATCGAGCTGATTCTATGCGCCATGCAGTCTGCTGTGTACCTCTGCTGAGATTGGAGCGAAGCGTAAATATGTCAGTTTAAGCCTGAAGGGACTACACCTCACTCTTCCTCAATCGACCCCCATCCTCCTCCTTAAACCTGCAATGCTTCTGAGCCGTAAGGATAAAAGCGTCTGCTAAATGCATACATTTGATTTGATGAAATATTGATATTTTAAATGGTGTGGTACAGTATCTGAGTGGCAGTGTTTTGAACACCAGACCCCTCACACACATGCATACACACCACACACAAACACAGATCCAGGGCTCTAAACCGGGTCAAGGAACGAAAACGATTTTACGAGGAACGAAAACGGAATGGTCTGAAACTGTTCCGGAACAGAAACTTTTTTCTGAAATCCATAAAACCGGTTAATAACGTTTTTTTTTCTCGTTCTCTATATACTGTATTTTATAAAATATCACAAAGCATAACCTATGCCAGGGGGAAAAAAAGACTATTTCCAGTTGTGCGTTCACTTCACCGCCCGCTATGCTCAATCCAGGCAGCTGTCACAATTTCCTATTTCCACCACAACCCTGGCGAGAGGCGATTTTGAAATTGTTTGTAGGCAATTAAAAGACTATTTTGCCTGTCCACGCCTTGTTGTTTAAAAGTTGTAATTTTAAGTATTTGGCTATGTAGAGTTAAAGAGCCCATAGAATGCAAAACCACATTTACCTTGTTACTGTTGAATTTAGGTAGCTTAAGGTATCCAACGGACCATACCGAAACTCCCAACACCATCTTCCGCCTCCTTCTATATGCAAATTTCAGGCTAGAATTTGCCGGGCTGAAAAAATACAATCTGAAACTAGTGCTCTGTTTACGTAGACAGGGCAAATCTATACCTCCTCCATTACATTGTCCAATCCAAAGAGCTCTGCTCTAGAATCTTTGGTCCAATCAAAAATTGTTTGGAACAGTCTCTTGTCCAGCCCCCTGTTGCTTCGGCGGTAGGATATAAACGAACTGTAGTCTATGTAATAGCTAGCTAACATTGAGAACGGCTTGCGGCTCTAAGAAAAAGAAGTGCATGTTGAATTTCTGTTTGAAATAAGTGCATGTTGAATTTCTGTTTAACTGGAGAACATTAAAAAAAAATGTCAGCACGCCCGTGTAACGTTCCAGGATGTACTGGGGTAGTCCCGAATTTGCACTACCTTCCTCAAGAACCTTGCATTCAACGGGAGTAGTTGATGTTTATTTACAACCACGTTCCACTAAACTTCAATCCGAGATTGGTAGTTTGCTCTGGTCATTTCACCCCAGATTGTTTCGTCAACCTCGGGCTGTATAGATCCAGCTTTTCACAAGCACTACGCCTGAAACCAGGATCTATTCCAACTATTCTGCAAGCACAACTGATTCTGCCGGTAGGTAACCACACTAAAAACATTTTTGGTCACCATAACCATAGAATTATAGACTTGTATATACTGGTATATCTATGGCCTTAACAGTTTGCCTACTTGATGCTACTTGGATATCCAGGTTATTGCGAAGCAAAAAAAAAGTTGCTGCACACTTGGTCACTAAAGTGTTGGTAGGCTTGCAAGCTAACCATAACAACAGATACTAATGTCGCATTTCCACACCCCCTGGCTTCACCCCGGTCTTAAACACCTGTGCTTAGCCCCAGTGTTGCATTTCCATTACCAAGTTTTAACACCGGGTTTTAGGTGAACTTGGAATGTTTACTATACAAACGTAATAGCCTTCGTTAATTTCCCAGTAGAGATGCATATCGCCGTCTATCATAGCCTATCATAACCTCAGACCTGAAACTAAAACGTAGCCTATGCCTACATAATATTAAATGGTAAATGGTTCTGCATAACGTTGTCCTAAAGGCTGACAATCCTATAATATCATAATGTAGAAATACGTGGCCTAGGCTACTGAAAGCTGGACGTGGAAAACTTGTGTTTATATACAACTTTATTTGTTTTCTCCGAGAAAATGAAGAGACAGACAAAGCGTGCCAAGTTTTGCAGGCCAAAGAGGAGGATGCAGGTTGCAACAAATAGGCTAACTGAAAAAGCCCCGGCCCTAGCTGGGCCAGCCCCGATAATGGAAAGATGTAGCCTAAAGCCCGAGGCTTTACCCCAAACACCGGGGTTTTACCCTATAGTGGAAATGCGCCATAAATAGTACTATGATGTCAGATATCGTGTATTTCACATGGGCAAAATTCATATTTAACACATTAGTTATTGCACTCCTTTTTGTCCTTCATGTAAAATGCCAACTCTGTTTAACTTCCCAATGCCATGTCTGAATGTGTGAAGCAACCCTAACGTAACGTTAGTTACCGGGAATTCTAAGAAAACTTACCAGTCTGACACATTCATTTCCAAACGCTGTGGATCTGCCTGTTGAATTCCTGACAAGTCCATTGCGTGTTTATTTAGCT
>JAGFZM010000184.1:259592-262092 GCA_017657215.1 Limnothrissa miodon | reverse complement strand
AATCCATATGAGGCGAAGGATAGCAGTTTGCCGTCAGTCAGAAAGCCGTGCGTCATCATTGGTCAGAATCTGCTTCTGAAAAATGACGTCCAATACCCCACTGTTCGATTAAAGAAATAAGGAGATGTGTTGAGCTCGACCACCGTCTGCCTGTAATTAAATTAAGGATGTAATACCTAACATCAAATATATAGAGAGGATATGAAATCAATATCTTTATAGGGTGTGGTTTTATGTGAGAGATGGGATGTGCTTTAAGTCAATTAAATTTAATTCAATGCAATTATTATTACATACCCCCAATTTACAATAGAATAGTCCCTGAGCTTTTACAGGCATTAACAAGGAACACCTGAGCAATAGGGGGGAGGAAAAATTCCACTGTAATAGTTATTCAAGGAAGAAACCCTTCACAGTTCCAAGGGGGCAATCCAGCTGCCAAAAAAACACCATGCAGGGAGAGAGGATCAGTGGTTACCATAAGTGATAGACTAGAATTTGTCCATGTTTTTGGCTGAGCATCAGAATATGTCCAAAATATTCTCATATGGTTGTCAAGCCCCAGGTGTTTGACTTATTCAAGATGATTACATATCCACATATTCAAAACGACTGATGTGGGCACAGTACCTGAACGGCTCACTTCTCCATAGCCAGTCAGTTCCCCACGCGCCTACTGGTGCTGGTCATGCGCATCCCCGCCCAGCACTTGCTCCCACAGCGCGCAGTTTTAAATGGAGCAGCATGCATTATTGATGCTGAAGCAAATGCACACTGACCGGCAGATCTGGAAAGGAGGTCCCCTGAGGGCTGAGCCTGGCTGGTGAGACACTGTCAAGAGTGAACTGAGACACACGGGTCTAAGTGGGTTGATAATGACAGGAGGTGATGGATGAAAGGGATCTGGCCCATATTTTGTCACTCACCTGGGCTGCACATGGCATGAAGACCTGGTTAGCTGACCCATGGGCGTAGGTTTGCATAGGGACCATAGGGACAAGTCACAACCAATATTTTGGAATGACAAAATAGTCCCTACCAATATTTCGCATTTTATTTTATATATCAATATGAATTTATTAACATATTTATTTGCGGACGCAATAGAATAAGTTGCAGACAGTAGGTTTTGTTCCTTTGACGTGCTAGCAATCCATTTTCCAGAGCTTCAGCATCGAACTCATCCATACTGTGATTTGATTGGCTCAAACGCGCCTGCAGGTTCACGTTCGACTCACAAGGACAAAGCCTGCATTAATCGTTAAAAGTTGTCTATAAGAGTTGAGGGCAGGTTCGTCTTGTGCTGATAACGTTATCTGTGATAACCTATATGTCCTCAGAAAAGTGTTAAACTTATCCTGGTTATTCAAACTCACTTTGTTCTGCTTACTAAAGATATAGCCTTGAGAATGCCACCAAAAAAGAAAAAAGATATACGGACCTATTTCAACACAGAGAGAGTAAGTAGTGCATAGAATTGGTTTAGCAAGTGTTATCACCCGTCTTCCTACTATGATAAATCGTTGTGTGGTGTTGGATGATGATTGCAATCAGGTTGATGACTGGGTTGATGACAGGAGGGTCATATTCATGTAGTTAAAGCAAAATGCTAACCATATCCCGTAATGCATTTTGTAGGCTAATTATGTAGCAAGTAGAAAAGCACAGGCAGGTGCGTTTTGCTATATTCTCAGAAAAGTGTTAAACTTATCATTACATTGGTACTGAAAATCATTTTGGCCGATTTTCTTCCTTGTTGTTGTTGTTAGCCTACAGTACCACGCAAATAGAAAAAAATATCTACTGTTTTAGCATCCAGAGAGTAGGTGTACTCCAACTGTGCAGCTTACATGATAAACCAACCCTGAGAGATGATGATGTTAGCAATCAGGTATGTGACGAATATTATGTTAACCATCTCCGGTATAAATTTGTAGGCTTAGGCTAATTGGTGTTATTAGTGTAGTCTATAGTCTGCAGTTAATAGTAGCCTAGTCTGTAGACTATTATTAAAAGTTAAAGCTAACTGACTGTCAAGCGGAGTCAAATTCATAATTTAGTCTTTTCACAATTACTGTAGGTAATAGCTAATATAAGGTAGCCTATGAATTGTATTATTGTCATTATTTGAAAATAGATTTCAGAATACAGATATAACCTAATACAGATTCGAAATTGTTGAATAATTTATCTGTGAGGAAGAGTTTTTTTTTTTGTATTGTCCCTACCAAAGCTGAGACCAAACCTACGCCCTTGAGCTGACCTCTAAGATATAGCCCTCATGGAGATGATATGCCTATGGCTCATGCCATGATCAAGGAACTGGCCCTATATGGTGCATTTAGCTAAACCATAGTTAGCTGGTTGACATTAGTTTAGTTGGTTGACAATGGGCAAAGTCATTACAACCAACAAGGTTGGTAACCAAGTCTCCATAACCACCTAGACTGGTCTTGACGTGACCTCACTCCTTCGCAAAGTCACTGCAAAGGTTGGTTGC
>JAGFZM010000184.1:242717-259582 GCA_017657215.1 Limnothrissa miodon | reverse complement strand
TTGACGTGACCTCACTCCTTCGCAAAGTCACTGCAAAGGTTGGTTGCATATTCTCTTTCCCTTCCTCTCTGCTTTAGGTTTATAAATATCAAAAAGTGAAAAAAGTAAAAAAAAAGAGAAGAAAAAAAATCTTTGTCTACACACTTTTTTGTCATTCCTTGATCTCAGCCACGAGGCTGTGATCAAATATCCATTGATGTTTTTCGTGACCTACTAAGCTTGACAGCAGCTGTTATTAAAAACACTCATATTAGTTTCCAGTCCTTTTTGGATGGAAATGTGGTTGATGTTTCACCGATGTCACTACAGAAGTCTACAGTCATTGCAAACTATACATCAGTATGCTGCGTAAGCTCTGCTATTTTGAAAATCTGAATATTCTTGTTTGACTGTCAAGTTAAATGCCTAATTCTGCCTCATTACTTATGTTTTGTGCAACATGATATTAGCAAGCTAGCTCACTTATTACTGAGTATATTAAAAACACACCTCTAATAACGGAATAGGTTGTATGTAAGTCTTTGATGGTTTAGGGCTTGTGGCACGAGAGCACATTGCGATTTAGGCTACAAATCTCTGTTAGTCTCTCCACGACTGCCTCTTCTTCCTTTCCACCTTGACTTTTTCCTCCCTTCTTCCTCATCATCAGCTTGTCCTCTGGCAATACATTTCCCATTAGTGGCTATTTGGCAGACAGACAGGCCGTCTGGCAGTCCCCCCCCCCCCCCCCCCATTCTTTCACCCAAGCCATCCTCCGGTATTTCTGAGAGTGGGCCAGCTCTCCTGATGAATGCAAGAGTTTTATACCACTCGATATCGCGCTGTGGCAGCCAGCTCTGTGTGGCTGAGAGCTGAATGGCCAGGGCCAACGCTGTGGTCAGGAGCATAACAACAAGTGATGGCAATCAGAGTAATTGTATTACTATTACTGCCAGGGCATGAAGGATGACCCTGCTTGGAGCTTCTCCATGCGGTTTCTGCAGTTGGATGTGTTGGATGGGTGGTGGATAGTGATGGGCGAGCAACTTCAAAATGCAATATAGTCTATAGGCCTATTTTAGCAGTTCAGAAAAATTTGTTTTCTCACAGTATTACTGTCTCTGCATTGTAATGCATTGTCTTGTACTTTCATCAAAAGACACACATTTATTAGGTTTATTTTAAAATACATGCAAAATGTGCACCCTTTGCACTGATTAAGGCTTTCACTATTGCTAATGACTGAATAAACTAATAAAAGAAGTTGTCTGTAAAGTATGTATGCGAAAGTACCAGCCCATATAGAACCATTCATCCTGCTCTCCCATGCACTCTCAACTTTTTCCTTAATTAGGAAATAACTCTGTTTTAGTTTTAATTCTCAAAAGAGAATTAAAAGGGTGTAGCCACTGGAATTACTAGTGAGTGGATGTATGTATAAAGCATGATTGATGTATGAGTTACATATTTCTGAAAATGTATCAGTAATGACATACCTATTAGTGTCATCACATTACTATTTTAATGTGTTACACCTAACACGGGTGCTGTATGGTGGTGTAGAGGGAGGTGGTCAATAAATATGCCCCTCAATGTGACCAATACCCCATATAAAAAGACCACTGAATGGATTCCTAATGAATAATTAAACTCTGCTGTAATTAACTGTTGTTGCAATTTAGAACAAAAAGAATTGCATGTCTCCATCCTATCCATGTCATTGTGCAGTGTTGGTGAGAATTACTATGGTGACTATGGCTAAAAACAGCCAACAGGGATGTTGGTCTACATTAGCTTATCCCTCCTTTGAGAAGCGGGAGATGACTGTGTACTATCTAAAACGCAGATGATTTGTCGCAAAAGCCAGGCTAATGAGGAATCCAGTGAGAATTAATCTGCAGCCATGTTGTTCTGTAAGGAAAAGAATGAGAAAAATCACTGTTTTGTTTTTGTTTGTCAAATTTCTTGTTTTTCAACCTACAGCCCTCCAAGAGCTGTGAAGGATGGAATAGACACAAAAAAGAAGCTTATAGAATTCCTTGAGATGTCAATCACTTTCATTAAAACTCCAATAGAGCCAGATGCTATCCTACAGAAAGGGAAGAAGTCATGTGACGATGTAATGGTGACTTTTGACCTCACCCTGTCAAAAAGGCTGTGATGGCCTACATGATGTTATCATGATGACCTTTGACCTTAACCCGTCTAAAAGGCTGTGGTGTCTCACAAAGAACCCTTATACACCTTAAAAATAGACCACTCAAAAATATCTGAGAGACTGAAAAAAGAATGTCTTATGAAAAGATATAAAACAAAGCATTGTTTACAACAAAAGATTAGCCTTGAGCAAAAAAGCAAACACAAACAAAAAGCATCCTAATTTAGCACAGATCAGCGTGGCACACAAAGCCCTTGAAGTCAATTGCTGCCTCATATTAGACAGGCTTTAAAGCAACCAGTCGATCAGAGCAGCTGTGAGCTGGTGTCTTGCTCAGCGAATGGCTTGCGTTACAACATACTGTATCATCTCAGACGTTATGCAGTGGCAGTATCGAACTCCACCCAATGACCACTTCACCGCAGGCCGGATATTACCGTAGCTCTTAGAGACACAAGGCTGTAATGGTGTTTGAATGTCTTCAACTCATTTGCCATACATTTCCACTGCAACAGGAGAGGAGGCATCTGGCAGACTAACAGGAAGAGGAGGACCCAGCCTGAGCTGGACAGGCACAAAAAAAGCAAATGTGACACTGAAATAGAACCAATTTTTCGCTTTTCCTTCTTTTTGTCATCCCCCTACTCGACCCCACTCTCTTTCTTCTCTCTTTTTCTCTCTTTCTCTCTCTCTCTCTCTCTCTCTCCATGCATTCCTTACTCTCTCATCTGAAACATGTGTCAGATGTTCATGTTTCAGAGTGACATCCATGGGTGCCACTCATAGCCTGTGGGGCTGTCAGAAGCACTTAGAATATCTCACTACTTCAACAGGAAGGTGTGACGAGGCCTCTTTCCTCGCAGAGAGCTATGAGAAAAGAAAGCACTCCAGATCACGAATCCCACAGCATAATTGCTATCATTTGCTCGGTTTGAGATCTGCTGAAATGAGAGCACTTTACTTGAGCTTCTCCTCTGTGGACTTCAGGCTGGCCCACCGAGCACTCGAGAGAAGTGGCGTTCGTTCACGGCTCATTTTTATTTACAATCCGGTTGCATGTCAAGTCAACCATAAATACCTCCTTTGCATGTGATGCCAAACGTGTTGCCTGGCAACCTTGGCAGCCCCCCCCCCCCCCCAACACACAAACACACAGCTTTGCGCTTGGTGGCCCACTTGTGAGCTGCATCTTTGTTGGCTTCATGCAGAGCCTCATGTCTGAACGCCAGGAGATGTGCGCCTCTAATACTTCAGCCCCCTCCTTCTGCTTGTAAGCCATCAGCAAACGCTGAATAAAAGTGCATGCAATTCCAGGGCAACAGATGCATTAGTGGAGGTGGCTGCGAAAAAAACCTACAGTAAGGTCACTCATTGCCTTGTTAACTCAGACAGGAACATCCTCTCAGCTAAATGGGGCTTAAAACTAGTGTTGAACAACTTCAGAGCATTTCGAGACCAACTCAAAGAACCAGCTCATAGCAGCTTCTTGTGCTGCCTATAGCAAGACCAGAACACTAGACTCTTAGGCCATCTCTGTTCCAGAACTTTCCAGAATTTGCCAAACAAGCCTTGTATCCTCAAAGATCTAACTTCCCTCAAGACTACTTAGCTTTGGGCTGTTTTGTAATAACTAAACAGAGCCTTATGATCAATAGAATTTTAGTTTGATCACATTAGAGTGCATATTACTGCATCATGTTAATGCAGTCTCCCTGACAACTTCATATACTTCTTTTGAAAAATGACATGGGAGAGAAAGAGAGAGGGAAAAATAGAGCAAGACAAAGAACTGTCAGGTCAAGCTAAGGGGCCTAGTTTGACTAAAGCTTCAACCCTTCAGATAGAAGTGGTTCAGTCTTTATTGTCCATAATGGAAATTTGTTTTCCATTGTCTTCTACATCACATGGCAGACCATCCACAATGAGCCTTCCTGGCTTTTGTCTGGAGGCCAGTGTGATGGTAAGAAAGAAGCATTTTATCAATTTTAATGGGACGCTCCTCTGGGCAGCTGTCTAGCTCTCAGGGAGACAGAATTTCAGAACATATCGAACCTTCGTCACAGCAACTGAATGCTTAATCGGGGATATGTAGGCCACAAGCCTGGTGTAATGCTATTTCCATTGTTTGACACACGTTTGAAATCATGATTTGATTTGCATTGCATGATAGCCATTTCTACACTGTGAAATCAATTCTGGAATTAAAAGGCAATCTCTCCTGTGTGAAATCCATTCTGCAATCCCCTGCCTTGTGAGAGCAGGAGGGACTACATCAAGCGTGTGAGGAATCGGTGCAGTGGTATCATGTGAGTTGAAGTGTTTTTCAGTAGCCACAAGGATGGGCTGCAGTCAGAATGCTTTGTGTGTGTGTCTACTAGGAGGAGAAATCCTTTCAATTGCAGGTATCATGTGAGATGACATGCGTTCACCTTGCATTTCTAACACTGTCTGAGAAGTGTAATGGAATCCCTAATGAGCTCCTCTACTGTTACTACTGGCTACAAGCAAACTGTGTTTTGAACTGTGTTTTAGAGCACATACATACTTAATACCCTGACTGGATACCAAGGGAGGGTTTGTTGTTTGTTTACTAATAGTGCACTGTGTTGGGGCAGAATCGAGATTCAGGGCACGTACTGTAACAGCTCATTCCCTCCCCAGAAATGATAGAAAGTTGCAGTGCAGTTGTAGGCCTGTATGCACTGTGCTCGTTTTTGCGTGTTGTAGACAAATGGCCTGGAAGACACAATGCTTCCTCATTTGACATAATAAAGCAGAGATGTAAGTGGATTAGGTCAGTGATGCTGAAATGTGATAGAGATGACTGCAATCGCTTCTGTTTTCCACTATCCTGTTATTCCATCGCTGCACCCGGGCATTAGCTCGGAATGGTGGGCTAACTACAGTAGGCTTCCTGTTGGTCTCACAGCAACAAACAGCTTTCGGTGTCATGGCAACGCACAGGATAAGAGCTGTTATGAGTTTCCGGACTGATGGGATGTACAGTATATTGGGCAAGTGAATTAAGGCCGGTCTATGGAACAATTATTTATTCTACCTGCTCTAAGTGTACAGTAAGCCAGATGTAAATTTGATGTCAGCCTTGATAATCAGCACAGAATTGCATTTTTGCCTGGATCTGATCGTTAATCGACTCTGAAGCTTTTTTCCTGATCAATTTGGCTTAGTGACTGTTCTATTCCAATGCACTGGGTATCCAGATGACAAACTATCCACTTTCATGAGGCTGAAGAAGGATGGACGATCAGAAGGAAATTCAGACAAAAAATACCCAGGCTGAACATCAATAGTTTCATTGGAGCGGTTTCCTGCTTCAGGGGGTCACCTACTTGATGGGGCCACATAATAAGACATGGCCGCCATCGTTAGTCTTCACCGCACTGCTGCAGCCATGTGTCCTCTTGTCCATCTGTTACTCTGTGATGCAGGGGTGAGGCTGGGGTCTTCCTCAACCAGGAGAGTAAGTGGATCCAACGCAGCCTACCTCAGCAGCCCGGTCTACATGTCCTGCTGCCACAGCAAACCACAAAGATCCATCACCTCCATTAGAACCAGAGAGGACCTGTACCGATGGAGGGGTAAGGGAGAGAGAAAGAGAGAGGGATGGGGGTAGGGTTGAGGGAGAACAGCGCTAATTAAATGTGTTACTGTAGGAGGAAGGAGTTCGGCCCTATTTATTTCTGAAGCTGTGGTAGCCTCACACTCCGACCAAGAGGTGCTACAGCTCTCATCAGTTTCAGCCAGCTATAAAAATGATTTCAAATTGGGTCAGCTTAGACACCAGAGACTGAGGGCTAAGGACTGATTAAATCAATGATAAGGGCCTTAAACCCTGTTACAATCGACCCAGAAAATACTACAGTATAAAAGAAAAACACAGAATAGAAAATAGAACAGTAAAGAACTGGGCAAGAACAGAGTGTTGCACACCAACCTAAAACACTGGATAGAATTTTCACAATGAACACACAAGACGTATATAGAACAGGATAGAATAGTGTAATACATTAAATCAATATATCAATAATGGAACAGATATACATGCCTGAAATAAATCCCTTGCCTCTAAAGCCATCACTAAATGTATGTTCATTTCTCAGGCATTCTTTATAGGCTTCTGTAAAAGTGGAATGGATTTACAGGTTGTTACCCACTTTGACTAAATCACCACTAAACTGTGACTTGAGGTGTCCTCTGCGTCCTCGAGTCATTCAATAAGGGTCCACCAGTCTTAAGAGGTGGAGTGCTCTTTATAAGAATGCTTTCAACCCGAGTATCCCAAGCTATTCTTTCAGTAAGAATGGCACTGTATTACATCCACGGACATGGACTGCATGCGTGATAAATGAATTTGCTCTCTCCCCCCTCCTCAAGCATCAGGATGTGGGGGATTAATTACGTTAGTGAGGCCAAGGCATGGTTTCTGTCTTCACCATATGTGAGACTGAGGTATGGTTTATGTCTTCAGCTTTAGTGAAGCTGAGGTATTGCATTTCTGCTTCTGTCTCTGAAACGGTCACTATGATTGTTTGTTAATATACAAACCTGCTTTATCCTCCATATCAGTTTTGTGACCAGACAGATCTATTTTTGCTAGCTCTCGGCAGTTTTATGCTATTATTGACATTATGATTATACGGTCACTATAATTATATATCGAAAAGAGTGTGACTTCTCTGGTTATAAAAATAACCCTTTTGCTATGAAAAGTATGTAGTTTTCTGAGCTTTCTTGTCATGTGTCATTGTAATGGTGATTCACGTAAAGCTGTTCAAAAATTAAGTTGAGTTTCAATAAAATTGAGAATGTGTGGTACCAAGGCTTCATCCTTTTTGGAGCTGAAGGAAGCCGACTGTGTGTGGCCTGACAGGTATGTCTCATAAAACAGCCCATGTGAGATATGATAGTACTTCATAGACTCTGCTGTCATATGTCTTTGTGCTTCCAAAAAATGGGGTCTTTAACTTACAGAGGCATGTGATCAATAAGTCAGTGGAGTTGAACGCATTCATACGCTCCCAAATCTATTTCTAGCTGTCGGCGAGCGAGCTATGGCCTTTGCGTGTGTATTTCAGCTCAATCGGACTTGTGCAGAAATAGAAAGCCCTTCATATGGCTCTTTTTATGTGAGTTTTACGATGACACAGACACGCACACACAAGCTGAAAAAACACACCAAATGAACACACACATACACACACTCACACACACACACACATACAGAATTTTCTGCAGGGTTTCAGGCAGGAGTAGAGTATAATTCTACATACTCCAAAAGAGCTTTTTGCCTGGTGGCTGGTTTAGTCAAAGAGGCAAAGAATAGCTGCAGATGAGCAGAAAGACAAACACCAGAGTTCATTGGGATAGTGGTCTGCTGTGCCTCTAGTCTGGTGCCTCTAATATACGGACCAGGTTTAGGCCCAACTTCTGGAAATTTCTTTATACTATTTCTCATCTCTCTGTCAAAAAATATGATCTATCTATCAATCTATCAGTCCCTCCAGGATTTCGCGGGCCTTTTTTGTGATTGTTGCGGCCTAAAATACCTGATGTTGCGGGAGCTTTTCCCAAAAAATGCGATGAAAGTTGCTGTGATTTTTAGTTTGTTGTTGTGATTATATTGCGTGAGGAAGTAAAAGTTGGTATAAGTAATTGTGATTTAAATGAGGAAATATTAAATTATTACGGAAAAAAAAACATTAAAAGAACAAAGAAACTGAGAAATTCTTGTAAACAACCTTACTATGGCTGCCAACTCCCTCAACCTCAAATGAGGGACACTTTCCTGGATATCTCAAAAAGATGAGGGACACTCGCACAAAATGGCAAGGTTTTATAAATCCACCAATTTCACAGTTTAAAAGTACAATCCACTACTTGCTCCTTTTCTTGAAATACTGTAGCACTAGAATATAAGCAATAAACCCTGAAAAGTTTTACAGCAGGCCCAACTTTTGAAAACATTTAAAAATGTAACAGTATAGAACTTTTTGTCATTGTCCATCTGTCTCACAGGCTACATAGGCCTACTGTAACCTACATTTTATTGGTTCCTCTTCTGACCTCTTTCATAAGTATAGCCTATGTGCAATAATATTGCCTGTCTCTTTTGTTATCCTCAGTTGTCTGTGTAACAATATATTATAACCACTTGGGCAAGCTAATCAGGAAATGTAGTTAACTAAGCATCCACCAGTTACTCCACATCAGATGAAACTTCACTACACCAAAGCTATTTAAGACCAAATGTTGCTAAAAATGACAGTAGTTCAAAACAACTACATTTCACAACAAGTACAAAAAGGCCTATATTTAATAATCCAACTTTCTTCTAGACTGTTCCTGTATTGATTAACAAACAGCTCTTTCAGCTTTACAATAGCAACTGATTAGTATATAGCCTATTGATATGCCTACTGTATGCCTGTTTACTGTGATATGATCATACATTGTGGACTATTATGGCACGACTGATGCATCAAATGCATCACATTATTGCAATGAACTGATCTTCCATGTGCAGCCTAGAGGATTTGCTGCTGTGAGCTGATGCTTGATAATATAACTTTAAGGATCACTCTAGCTCAGTGTAAAAAAGATAGTTTGTCGACGTGAGCTCGACAAGACCACGCACAAGGGCGTCAGTTTGTTTTTAAAAGTGCTGGGGACAATAACCATACACTTAAACGTGGTTTGAAAAGTGCTGGGTACATGCATTCATCCGTATGACGTTCCATTACAATGAATACACTGCATTACGGTCTATATGTGTATTCAATCAATAAAGGTTTACGCATAGGTGTTTTGTATCGTTTTTACAAAGAGCGTTGAAACCACAATCGGGCTATGACTATGGCTGTGTTAAGAAGACAGCAATTCAACGGGTTTCCGAACGTAACATATATTGGGAATTTTTAAACCATGACATTGCCGGGCAAACTTCATAACAGAGCGAGCATGGGAAAAATAAGTTTAGGCTACCAGACAAACACTGCCTCGGCCGTAGAGGGGATATGAAAACAAACAAGGTGGCATACTGAGCATCAACCTTTTGTAGAAGAGCAATCTGTGGTAGCAGACCATCTCGCTGTATCATGTCTTGATGCATAAATGCCCAGAAGAGAAAGTAAACGGAAATTCCACCGGGATCTGGCAAATATACACCATAATCAAAACTAGGTTCACTTGCTAACGTCACAGTCACAGATTGGCAGTAAGTGCAAAGAGTTTAGGAGAATCTCAACCAGACCACTATCCACAGAATAGTTTATGCATAACCAATTTGGAACAACCAGATCAATCGTATTTAGCCTGTAAAGCCAGCTAGACCATCATGTAAACAAATACCGGTACACAGAAGTAAACAGACACAAATTTTAAACCAAACTTCTTACCTTACCGCCCACCACATCCAGATTTCCGTCTTCAACTCTTTTTGGTTAACTGGTACACTTTTATACAGTAAGCCTATATGTGATTTAAAATGCACATGTATAGCCTACATGATGCCATTTACTATATTTCCATAGCTATTGCTACCAAAAGCTGGTCCACACTCTCACAAGCGACGTGACGAGATGAAAAATGATTAACGTTAGCCTACATAAAGTTATTTTTTAATGGGCTGAATTATCTGATCACTTTCTCCTCTACTGTCACAGCCACAGCCGTGTGCAGGCCCTTAAGTTTCCATTCCTTGTGGAGAGGCCTGTGTTGTGAGCCTGTTACATGAGGCTCCAAACCATAGACATAGAACGCAACTTTCAAAATTCGTTAAACATAGTTAGGCTACATTGTTGCAAGTAAAGTAACACAGCTGTTGTTTCTGCGGCTCCGGTGGATTAATAATGTGGATTTTCGCTTTAAACGTAACAATTTGAACCATTTTTTTTACCTCATTAATGGCAAATTGATAAACATTATTAAATGTGGCGGGGACAAAACTGTTCATCATAAAAAAGTCCCCAGCGTCCCCAGTTAAAATGACGCCTATGACCACGCAAATGATTGGTCAATTTTGCGGGAAAGTTGCGGTGATTATTTAGAATTGCAACACTGCCCTGAATTCACGGGGATTGGTTGAAGTTGCGTTGATGTTGCAAATCGCAACATCGCGAAATCCTGGAGGGTCTGATCTATCATTTCAGGAGAACTGTAATACAAGGCATATTTGGACTCAAGCACCCACAGGATCCTAGGTTTGAATGTGACCCATGTCTCTCCTGCTTGCTTGCATGTTGCAAAAGCCCCTGAAAAAGAGACGTTTGTCTGGTGCGCACACAGCTTATCGGACTGACTAAAAAACAAGAGGTGGCAGTCAAGCAGACGAGACGTCGCTGTGCTTAACCCAGTTTCTGCTGCCGAAGCCTCTGAAGACATGCTGGGGGGATTACAGTTTTTCTCAGTCGCTTTGGTGCATTTCTCACATCACTATTAACATTTGCACAGAAGTTTGCACAGAAGTTAGTGCAATTCATTAAAAGTGCATGTCAATGATGTCAATGTGCATGTCAATGATGTAATGACTAAAGCAATGAAAGTAAGACTATTACTTTTATTGAGAACGTGCCATCAAAATGAAAAGTCTTGACATCATCTTTATCTTATCGTTCTCAATCAGACTAATAGTCTTATTTTCATTGCTTGAGTCATTACATACAAAATTGTTGAGCTATCAAATGTCAAATATTAGCTGTCTGTCAAACAACTTCTGTACCTTTTTTTTATAATGTTTTTCCTGGAAATGTCTCCTAAATTGAACAGTGTCTCAGGTAAACTTCAGCTTTCAGGTGTGTGAAGTATTACTGTAGTATTACTGTAACCAAAGACAAGCCACTTGTCACAGTCACTCATGGATGAATCCCATGAACCCTCAATTGGCAAGTACACTACATACAGATGAACTGAGCAGGACATACTGTGTACCATTTCTACAATTTTGTAACACAGGTATGGAAGTTCAGCATCGTGGAAGAGGGGTGAGGATGCAGGGGGAAAGGGGAAGGCGAAGAGGCAGAAGAGGCCAAATACAGTAGGCAGATTCCCAATGATTTTTTTACCCCTTGTAGTAACTTAATCCCCTAACTACAGCAATGTCTAACTTTACTGTAAATATCAAGTGACAAGTAGAGTGTAGTTCTGTCCTGGGCATTTTTAGGTAGTGTCACTGAGTTCTGACCTTTTTATGCATTTGAAAACAATGACAGAAAAACTGTCATAATGAAAACATGACAAATCCATTTGACTATCTTGTTCATAAAGATGGTGTCAAGACTTTTCATTTTGATGGTACTGACAGTTTTACTGACATGAATAGTTGCTTTTGAGGAATGGATTAACCATTTTGAGCAAATTACGTGCTTTTGCAGGCTATCCACTAGGTTTTACAGTTTGCACTAATTGTTTTGAGAAATGCTGCTGTGCAAATGTTAATAGTGATATGAGAAACGCACCAAAGCGACTGAGAAAACTGTAGGAGACATTTCAAGGGAAAAAATGATAAAAAGGTATAAAAATTGCTTGACAGAAAGCTAATTATTGAGATTTGATAACTAGTTCAACAATTTTGCATGTAATCACTAAAGCAATGAAAGTAAGACTATTACTTTTATTGAGAACGACTATTCCGCATCAGTAATAATATAATTAATAAAATTATACAATATAACTAATTTTGAATGACATGACATAAGCAAATGGAAATGTAAAAAAAAAAACAGCAGAAAATTGTATGAAAGCAACTGATACATGTCCAAAAGCATTTGCAGTTTGTTCAGAGGAAGGAGAAATAGCTACTATGATGTGCACAAAGGACTAAATGTTGTGGAGGTTGAACTAGTTATGAGAATTTTAATTCTGATCTGAGAAACGCACCAAAGCAACTGAGAAAAACTGTAATTAAGGATGAGGGGCTGAGAGCAGGAGGACATCCCAAACACATCTGCAAGGAACACACACACACACACACACACACACACTTTCTCTCTCACACACAAGGCTTACAATAGCTAGCATAATTGATTTTATGAAAACAAATGAGTTTGATGTTTCTGGTGACATGTGGTTAGTTAGGGAGTTTCTAGCAAATGTCTGCTGGCCTTTCACAAGCTGAGATTGGCTAATTTGTTTTCAAGTCCTCTTCATTGCAAAAACAATGTAATCAGGGGTTAAATTGGACCGGGGCTTTCCGGGGCTGAGCCCTGGCACATCAGCTCATGCTGCATTATGACATCAAAAGCAACGAACCTGTTTTTCAGGCTTTTCAGTTAAGTGTAATTAATTAGGCTAAACTATCGTTCTAACAATTAGCCTTGTAAGACAATGAGTTTTGTGACCGCCTGGTTTCCCGATAAAAGGACGACCTATCAAAGCTTAGAAAAGTTGCAATCACAGATTCTAGAACACTAACGTTACGTGGCTACTTTCCAGTCGGCTACTTTTTCCAGACATTAGTTGAGGCTGTCAAACAGAGCACCGCACGCTGGTACACTATATTCGAGATGTTGACACAGCGAGATAGAAGCAGACAAACAAGGTATGTGCGAAGAGGTGCTTAGATGCAAAGAGGTGCTTAAATGAGTAGCTGTCAGTTGAATTCCATTGTGCATTTGGCCAGTTCAGATAGATAGATAGATAGATAGATACTTTATTGATCCCCAAGGGGAAATTCAAGAACAAGGGGAAATTCAAGTTCAGTTTCCATACATGAGCCAGCTAAAATACCTCAGGTAGCTACGAAATGCTAACGTACAGTAATGACATGAAGTTGAAATTGGCCTAACATCACCTGAAGTTGGGCTACCTCTGGTAAACAAATAAAATTTCGTCTGCTTCTGCTCTAAGCCTCAATTAAGGGCGCTTTCACACCACTAGTTCGATTCTTTGGTCCGCACCAGGCAATAACGTTGTTACAATGTAGCATGTAGGCGGCAGTGTGGTCTGCTTTCAACCAAACCAACGACGAACCAAAATTTGTCTGACGTTTCATCAATGTTTAAGTTCAGGTAACGTTAGAAATCTTAACGTTCAGTCATTGGTAGGCTACTTGCTCAGATCCTCATTACATTTTCTGTATTAGCCATTTTTAGCAAAATCGCGGTTGCGTCTTGTGAACAATCTGCTGATGGACTGGAGTAGCACGTCATTTCAGTCAGGGAAGAAGTGCTATTTTCATGAATGTTGCCATGCTGACTGTGAGGCGAAGATTGCTGAAAAAAATCCCACAAGGTTGGCTACTGTATGTCCTGGGTTTTACTACAGAATTTGTTATGCAGTTGGCCCAGTAGGCTACAGTGCAATTTCCCACAGGCACCCATGATGCATTTTGATTACTTCGTTTTTATATAGGCTAGTCTATGGAGTGGACCCGAGTTCTCGTTCTCACCAGAGGGACCGCACCTGAGTTTGGCCTTTGGTGTGGAGTCAGTCCGCTTGATTTAGTGCGGGTTCGAGTGCGATTGATGCTTTCACACCAACGCAAACAAACCGAACTAAGAGCTTTTGGTTCGAATGAAACGTTTGGTGCGCACTAACTGCTGTTGGTGTGAAAGCACCCTAACTGTCTACATTGTCTTGGTATCACTTTGTACTAGCCTACGTAGAAGGTTAAGCATAATTAGACTTTTTTTCTGAAACAAGTGACGTAGTGCTCTACAAAAAGCAGTGGTGGTCTTAGTATTAGGATGCATGTTTTGGTTGCATTCATTGCATACATTTGTTAGATTGCCATTTTGACTGCCATTTTTTCAACATTTATCCCAAAAAAATAAATCAACTGTTTTGACTCCAGATCATGCAAGCCTTGAAAGTTTCTCATAAAGGATCAGTATTTAGGCTACACTAACACATTGAGCATTTCCCCTCTGCATGTGTTTCACATGCTATTTTTTTCACTTAAAGTTCTACAGTAGGCTACAGGTATTTGTGATAATTTGTGAAGATTTAAAATGTTCTGACAGCCATAATATCCCAATAGCACATGCTATTTTTTCACTTAAAGTTCTACAGGAGGCTACAGGTATTTGAGACAATTTGTGAAGATTTAAAATGTTCTGACAGCCATAATATCCCAATAGCAATTTGATTTGGTACTATCTTGTGTGGTAAAGGTATGACAGGTCTGTGACGTTTATTATATTTCATGTCATGCATAGGCTTATGCCATTACAAATTCTGACTCCAATCTGTATTTAAAAATTCCCAGTATTGTAGGCTATCTGAGTGAGTTAACAATGCACAAAAACATAGTTTAGTAAAGTGTGTGTGTATTCTGTTCAAAAAAAAAAAACTCAAACTTCAAATTAAAGGATAAATCCGGAGTCAGTCAGCCAGGATACCTGTTCTTTGCTGACAGTGTAAGAACAGCATTGGCAGCTAACAATAACAGATGGGGGAATAAGAAAAATAAGTTGTTTCTTGTTGGCTACCATTTAGCCGTTGTTGTCATACCTACTGACAGAACTTGACAACCTGGAAAAACATGGCTATGGATTGGCTCACTATATGCAATCCCTTTATATTGAATGGCAGTCACATAAAAGCATAAACTGGTATTACCATGAGCCATTGAGAATTTGTATTGTGCATTCCTGGGTGCAGGGTAGATCAAATAAAACTTCTACAGCTTGACTTTAGTGACTGACTCATCAAACACCAATCAGCATGTTCTAACAGAGCCAGCAATGCTCTGAGAAGGTTTAGAAAGTTCTGTGTGCCTTTTAGGTAGCAAGTCCAGTAGTTGCAAAACTGCTTAGTGTAACTTCAATTTGAGAAGTACTTAAGAGTTAGGCTGTCCAAAAAGAATTGAAAAGTTGAGTTCACCAAACAGAGTGACTGAGACGTACAGTAGAATGCTTATTCATCATTTAGTCAACCATCACTTATCTCAAATCTAAATGCTATTTACAAGAAGAGAGAAAAGGGTGCCCATTTTAAAAAAGACACATCCATTGCTGCCTCTAAATATTTTATGACTCCTCTTCAACAGCCCAGTGGAAATTGTGGAAATGTGCTGTAATGATGTTGACACACTCTAAATGAAGGTAGGCCATTACAGAGGATAACCATTAGCCCGGCATGGATTTTGTCAAATTTACGACTATGGCACCATCCTTTCAAAAGATCTGGAGATGCTCTTTCTGCACGTCTCCAAGTGGAGAGGAGAGGGGATGAGAGGCAGAGAGGCTTGCTGGCCCTCACGGGGGCTTTGTTGCTGATGCGAGAGCCTGATTGCCTGTCATTTTCATGGGGCCAGATAACGTCAGTCAGAAGTGTCTCCCCTCAGTCCAGCATGGAACAAACACAAAAACAGGGTACGCACACACACACTCACAGAGAGAGAGAAATACTGTGCAGACACACAAACACAAACATACACACAAATACAAAAATACACACACAGACACTCCCCAATCCACACATACATTTACACAGACACACACTTGAGAGGTGCAAAAAGCTTTTCTCTGTCTGTGAAAGGTGAGAGATTGGAAGGGAGATGGAGACAGAAAGGCACAGAATGGTTGGCTCATAAATGGAAAGAAGAAGAGGAGAGAGAGAGAGAACGTGAGGTATATGGAGAAGGAAAGGGACAGGTATATAAAGGGGGATAAAAAGGTTGGCGGGAGAGAGAAAAGAGGGATTCAGGCATGGGAGGGAGGAAGAAGGGGAGTGCTGGTCATTGATAGAGTGTGTCACAGAGTGTAAACAGTGTAGTGAACACCAGCTTTAAGGGGACAAACCGCAGAGCAGAAAATCCACCATTAGACTGATCTAATTACTGCTCCACTGCACATCCTTGGCCATCATTAGCACCCAGCCCACCTCCTGCATGACTCAACATGTGAGTCACTGACACACACACACACACACATATACACATATATTTATTCAGACATGTTGTGGTGTATGTCTGTAATTCTCATTCATCAAGGTCATGGTAGACATAGTGTTCAGAGTTATTAGACTTATTTTGTGGCTTGAAGGCGTTCCACTTTCTGTTCAGAATCCTTCATTAGTTCTGGGGATGGGAATATCAAGACTGTGTGAAAACCGTTTAGTTACCTGTGAATATCGGCTGTGTTATTTACTGAAAACCTGTGCAAAGACTGGTCAGTTACCTGTGAATACTCTGAATTATTTATTTAAATAGAGACACAGATATGCTTCTGTCAATGCCAACCTGAGTTCCCTTCTGAACACCAGCACTGTGGAGAAAATAATATCCTATGGCAAGGTAGAGAGGGGAAGAGGCAGTGTGGCGAGGTTGAGAGGAGAGAGAAAGGATGAGGAGGAGAAAAGGGGAGGGAGACAGAATGGGGATGAGAAGGTAGGAAGAGAGAAAGAGAGGAGAGGAGAAACAGCATAGAGGAAGAGTGGCATGCATGATTGATGGTGTCAACCTGGCCTAACGAGAGCAGAACTGGGCCTTTGTGCTTCACTGGGTGGAAAAGCAGGCCTGTCTTTCTGTATGCTGCAGCAGCCGTGATGGTGTCACACACACACACACATTGTGCTCTAACTCACTCCCACTCTGTCTGCCTCTCACACACAGACACACACACACACACACACCTACACACCAAGTGTCCCTTCAGAAGTCCTGCTCTACTCTTGCACCCAAATAAGTTTTCCTGCTCATCTCTAATTCATCACTGTTTACCCACACACACATTAAAGGGACGGCAGGTCAGGCAAAGATCTGACAAAA
>JAGFZM010000184.1:234657-242317 GCA_017657215.1 Limnothrissa miodon | reverse complement strand
TGTGTGTGTGTGTGTGTCTTGTGTGTGTGTGTCGTGTGTATATTTGTGTTTGTGAGTGTGTCTCGTGTGGGTGTGTCTCGTGTTGTTTGTGTGTGTGGGTGGGTGTGGGAGTCACCATGGCAAGGACGACTTGAGGAAGTGACCTAGATATGATGCCCTGTTTTTGCAGAAGTCTGAACCATGTCAAAGATTAGGTCCCCACTTACTCAGACTGCTGTTGAGGCTGAGCTTCACAAAGGGGGGAGTTAGAGGCACGGTGCAGGTGGGCGTTGTGATCTCACACGTGTTGAGGGAAATGTCAGCGTAAATCTCACTCTTTAGTCTGCGTAAATGTCAGCCTTGTGTTCCCTGGGTCTTATATAGCCTTGGCTCTTTGCACACAGCCAACCAGTCCTGTTATGAAGAAATGCTCTTGCTCACCAACTGTTCCGGGATCAGCCCCTGAACCAATTATGATTGTGTTTTCAAAAGTGATGTGTTTTTGTTGACCAAAATAATAATTTCTTTAACAGTCATCCTGTGCAGAATTAATGTGTTTCTATGCTATTTAGAATTCATAGGCTTACAGACTTTGGCTGTAAAAAAAACTGTTGTCAAAATGCCCAGCACTTTTCTGTCTTCTGAGAGGGTTACATTCTTCTGCCATTGGTCTCTCATCATTGCCATGGTTACACCCCTGCTAGCAGCCATATCTCCCCTGCTGAGTTGGAGAGAACTGGTTTCCTGGTTCCTGGGCCCTGAATTCCATTCCACTGGATCCCCTGGGATATGAAGGTCTATGACCCATGTCCCTGGGGAGTGTGTTCTGAAATGGGATCCTTCCCTATGCACTCTTATCTGAAACCACACACAAAGCACAAACACACAGGGACACACACTTCTCAGCAGTTTAGTAGGCCGGACATGGCTTCTGCTTCTTTGAGAAGAGATGGGTCGCCACAGCAGTTCATAGTCTAAAAATAGAGCTCCTAGCGCTTCATGTGGTTTTGGAATGAGCTCGCGGCAGAAAAAAAGTGTGTTACCGGGTAAAGAGTGATGAATTAGAGATGAGCAGCAGACTCGTTTGGCTGCAGGAGCAGAGCAGGACAGAGAAAGAATGAGTGTGTAAGATGTGTGTGTGTGTCTGTGGTGTGTGTGTGTGTGTGTATTTCAGAATGGTTTGGCTGCAGGAGTTGAACTGTTATAGGGAGACTCATACCATATGAGGAATTAAGTGTGAGAGAAATACATGTAGTCACACATCTGCAGAGATACTAGATGACCAGATTTACTTTCGATTGTGTGTGGGTGGGTGGGTGGGGGGGGGGTTGTGTGTGTCCTTCAAAAGCAAGTCTCTTCACTCACTTGGAAAAAGACCAGACCATATATAAAAAATGGAAGAGGGAGATCCAGAATCCAGATTGGCAGGCCTAACAAGACTTCAAAAGTGTATTGTGTGAAATCTATCTGTATATTGCCCAAATAAAACTAAAAAGACACTGTGTAAAATGCTAATTTGTTCAGTACACCTTTTGCAACATTGATGTCTGCAACATTACCATGGTGATGGAAGCAAAAACAAATGGTTAACAAATGGTCGATCGAAGAGTATAAAATAATGTGATTGACTACTTACAAACGCATCTAGTGTTTTTCAACTCTAAGGACGATATTACAGTGGAAGAGGAAGAAACAGGAGAGAAAAAGAGGCAGAGACATGAAAGAGAGGAAAAGACAAGGAGGTGAAGAGGTATGGAGGAAGGAGGTTTATTCATGTTTGTTGTCAGCTTGACATTTTGGGATTGTGACTGCAAAATTTACTTAGCTTTAGAATAGCAAATCTGTGTGTGTGTGTGTGTGTGTGTTTGCTTGTCTGGAGACAAAAATAAATGGACGGGCAGTAAGTATGCATGTGTTAGCGTGTGTGTTCAGTATGTCTAGACACAAGGAAGAATATGAGCAGAAAATAAACAAAGTATGTGTGTGTGTGTGTTTATACTGTTTTTCGATAGAGTATTTCTGTCTGTTTACTTTAATATTGAGAATAAGGTCACAGTGTAACTGAACACATAATCTTCCATCTAGCCTGTTTGTGTGTGGTTTTGTTTCTCAGAATGCGTATGATGAATGATCTCCAAGATGAACGTTCTACTGGTAGTGCAGCCGTATTTACACCTTATCCTCCTTTCCAGCTAACACATCCATCAATCGTCATTCAGAAGTGGTGTTGCCCTTAGTGCTTGACCCCCCTTGTGAAGCCAGACTCCTAACACAGACTCTTATTTCCAGGTATGGGCATAAGCCCAGCGGCTCAGAGACCATCGCCTTTCTAAATCCCTGTTCTCAGAGTCATTGCCTGGGGGACAACAGGCTTTAAGAGAAATAAATGGTTCACAGTGCATTGCACAACACAAACAGTGCACAGCCCGGGAGGAACACGCCACCACAAGTGACAGAAAAACTCAATACAGAAGAAAAAAACACAAACAATGCAATGTGGCATGGCAGAACATAACAACACAAAACAACAGGTGACAGAATGACAAAGCATTGTGCAACACAATAAATCAGCATTGTGCAACACAATACAACACAAACAGCACCGTAATAAACAGTGTACGGCTCAGCAGCAAAGGACATTGCGACACAAATCAACACAATTCACCACCCCATGACATTCACACATCTTCCCAGTCCCTGAGCAGGGTAAACCAAAGCCAGACTGATCATGTAAGTAAATCTTATAAAATAAAAACTTGTAAATAAAACATCAGTCGTTTTCTTCCCTCCCTCTCTCACTACCACTCATCCTCTCCTCCCCTACACCTCATTCTTCTTACCTCACAGTTCTGTTCATCTCCCAATAGTATTGATCCAGGCTCCCGCTGGAGGAAGTTGCCTGATGGCTCGGAAATAAATGCCTCTCTCTCGCTTCTCACTCTCCCTCAGGCAGCTTGCTGGAGTTGAGTGCCTAGTCCAGTCAAGTGAGATGGAGGGACTCAGAGCAGACAACTCTTTCTCAGTCTGACAGTTACAAATACTGAAGGCCACTGCAGGTACTGGCATGCACACACACAAACACACTTAAAGCGATGCAAACACACGCACGCACACAAACACACACACACAGACACACATACATTGAAATCCTAACACACAAATGCATGTACAAGCACAAACACACACACACATCACATCAGTGTGCAGTGATCATTGCACCCTAAGGGTTTGCAGGGCTCCCATCCAAACTACTCCCTGCATTTAGGATCCCTGAGGAGACACTTACACTAAGAGAAATTACTCTGAAAGGAAGTGCCTCTCGTTACAGTACCGCACCCTCCCCTGCTCCTTTGTCTCACACCAAGTGGGTAGGCCAACACCCTCTCACCATCTTCACATTTATACTGTTAGATACTCAGAAGATACACAGACACCATCACCCCATCTTCACATTTATATTGTAAGATACTTCACCGCTGCTGAATAGGTATCTTCTGTGACAGGAAATAGATAAACTGACACACAGTGTAGAAGTAGACATCCTTAAAGTTTTTCTTTTCCACTTTCATGTCCCTGCACTAAATTAATCTTCAGGCAGACAGAACGATGGGTCAGTCACATTTATGCTAAATAGCTAGTGTATCCAGGCTATCACATTCAATATCTTGAATCTCTCTCTCTCTCTCTTTCTCTCTCTCTCTATTTCCCCCTCTCCCTCTTTCTCCCTGTTTTTCTTACCTGAGAGTCATCTTCTATTTTGCAAAAAATATAGAAAAATACAGGTAAATACAGATGTGTGTATGACCTATGTTCTATTTATATCATTGTGCTGTAGCCTAGTGACAGCAGTTGAGCCTCGTGAGTGACAGTAAGTAGTTTGATATATCAACATACAGTATATGCCTGCTCAGGCTGGGCTGCCCAGGCTTGCATTTATTGCAGTCTGATCAATGCTCTATTTCAGGGGGCAGGAAGTAGAAGGTCTTAATTGCAGCTGGGTGATTTGCAGCACAGTATAAACACTGCAGCAAGCACGCTCTGATGACCCCTCTTCTGACCGGCAGTCAGAGAGTAAGGGAGAGGGTGGAGAGAGAGAGAGAAAGAGCAGCCACAGCACGTCAATCAGTCAGTCTAAATCACACTGCCGCCTGCTTCACAGACCTGCAGATATCACCTAGCCAGGCTAGCACAACTAGTGCTTACGGTCAATTTTATTGACCTCCAGCAGCTCATTCAGGAAACCATATAAGCCAGGTTCTCAAAGCCTAGAATATGAAATGGGCAATTAGCAAAAAGAGGGCTGAAAACAACTATGAATTAAAATGATGCTTACCAGAGTGTAAGGTACGTCACGACCAAACAGTAGCAATTGGTTGAAGTAGAAGGAAGCGAACAAATGCATATGGCTAGGGATCAGATGCTTTTCACAAAGTGAAACAATGTAAAAGCAGCTGATGCATTAGGCTAGATATCACTTGCCTGCAAAATAAAAAAAAAGGAGGATGGAGAGTCTATTATATATTCTAGCTATATTAAGCTTTATTAAAATAATAATATAGCTCTGTGTGTGTGTGTGTGTGTGGTGATATAGATTTTCGCAATGTGAGTTTTTTATGCACATTCATAATCCGTGTCAGCGGTACTATCTCATCATCAACGTCACAACCTTTTATTTAACTTAATTAGGCATATCCACATGTGCCAAGTTGAGCCGGTTTTATGGGGCTCCTCCACAGGAAATACAGAAGGTGCCAGAGGCATTGGCACCATTGACACACACTGTCTTGTCTATTCTTCACTTCTTTATTACTTGCTTTAGTATGTAGAGGTCCCTGGCTGCATGTCTCTCCAGAAGAGCTGAATTTGGCACTAAGACACATGCAATAGTTAGAGAGGACAATTGGGCCAGCAACAATTACACCCCAGCACAGAGGGTCCTAGAGCAATGGGTACATCATGAAATTGCGAGTGTGTGTGTGTGTGTGTGTGTGTAAGAGTGTAAGTGTGTGTTAATAATCTTCCCCTGTCAATGAGAGAAAGAGGGCGAGAAAGCTGTGTGCTTGTAAATATATGTGTGTGTGTGAGAGAGAGAGAGTAGTATAGGCCAAACTTTATTATGGTTCTCATCATGACTCTTATCTTCTTTATCTCTCTCTCTCTCCTTTCTCTTCTGTCTCTTCTCTCCACGTCTCCATCTCTCTCTTCTTTTCTTCCATTCTACTCTTTCTCCCATCTCTTTCTCTTATTTTCTCCCCACCTCTTCATCTTCTCCATAATCTATCTCAAATGTATTGGCAAACAAACCAGTGATTAAAAGTACAAATATCTCTATGTATAGACTCTTATGACCACTCTTATGCAGATGACACCCAACTATACCTTTCAATGAAGCCTAATGATTGTACGCCAGTTACAAAACTTGTTGCCTGCCTCAGTGACATCAAAAACTGGATGACTAATAATTTCCTTTGCTTAAACTCTGATAAGACTGAAGTCATGTTGATTGGCCCTAAAAACCTGACCAACACTTTACCCCATCATCAGAGCTTACTACACACCTAACACAAAGGTCAAGAACCTTGGGGTGTATATTGATCAAGACCTCTCTTTAAATAGTCATGTAAAGCATATCTCCAAAACCTCATTCTTTCATTGACGCAACATTGCTAAGGTAAGAAAATTCGCAGCTCACCGACCACGAACTTTGCTGACGCGCGCTCCGAGTCGACCGCCCCACGGGGCGTTGCGAGTGCAGTGCGCAGCTCACCGACCACGGACATCGCTGACGCGCGCTCCAGGTCGGCCGCCCCACGAGGCATCGCGAGTGAAGTGCGCAGCTCACCGACCACGAACAGAAGGGGGAGAAGTCTCTCGACCGTGCGATGGCAGATGCGTCTGACTGAGCAGACAGCTCCGCCCGCACCTGGCCGATAAATTGACCGACAGAGGCGGCAAGGGCGGCGAAAGAGGCTGAGGAGCACTTCTTGACCGCAAACGCCTCCGACGCGCCGCATGCCCACTGCTCAGGGGCGAGTGGGTCAGAGGACGCGGAGGTCGCAAAGTCAGAGCGCACGGCCAGCGTAAGCTAAGTGCGCGGCGGGGAAAATTTTTTTACACCCGTCGGATTGTGCAGGTTGATGGCAAGCCGACCGTGTGTGAGGCCCAGAGTGCCCACACGTGGATGGCGAGCCGTGGTGCCCCGTAAGGCAGCCGACCTGGAACGCGCGTCAGCGACACATTCACCGACTGAGGAGAGACCCTGCTCTTCTGTACGTGCGTTAGCAGAAGCATCCGAGTGGGCGGACTGTTCTGCTCGCACCTAGGCGATGAAATGACTAACCGAGGCGGCGAGAGAGGCTGAAGAGCGCTCTCTGTTCGCGGCCGTCTCAGATGCGGTGCTCGTCCATATCCCGCGGGCGAATGGGCTGGGCGACGCGCGAGCCTGTGCGGAGTGCTGAAGAATAATGCAAACTCAGCGCCCCACGAGGGCGCGAGATCAAGAGGCTTGCCGAAGCGGGGGAAGCGTTATGAGCTGAGGGCTGCAGAATGAAACCCGTGCCTTTTAAGCACTCAAGGCAGAGCGGACAACGGGCAGGAGCCGCGTGACATAGCCTGCCACACGCCCGTGATCGCTTCAGGATCGCTGCTGACGTCTGCGTCGCTCCTGGCTCGACGGGCGCGTGGCTGAAAGTGCACGTCCACCTGAGCGTGAGCGTTGCCAAGGCTGTTGTTGACCCGATGCTGGCGCTGGCGCCGGCCTGGGTGTATCAGCCCTCTTTCTGGACTGCTGCGCGCAGGCGCGCGAAGCGGGGGAAACGTTCTGAGGAGAGAGCTGCAGAACAAAAACCCGTGCCCATTAAAGCACTAAGAGGCAGAGCGGACAGCGGGCAGGAGCCGCGCGTCATAGCCTGCCCCACACCAGCGCTCGCTTCAGGATCACTGCTGACATCTGCGTCGCTCCTGGCTCGACGGGCGCGTGGCTGAGAGCGCACGTCCACACGAGCGTGAGCGTTGCCGAGGCTGAGTGGCACAGAGCTAGCTCGCTAGCAAGCTGAGCGGCAAGAGTCTTCTGGCCGGGCGGCGGCGAGTCAAAGGCGGCTAGCCTCCTAGGGGAGGGTTGAGCCGTGGCTAGCTGGCTAGGGACTAGCAGCTAGGTAGCTGGCTGCCGGCCGCGTTGTCGTCGAGAGGAGGGAGGTAACCCCATCTTCGTCGACGGCTTCGATGGCGGGATCATCCGCCTCTTCAGCGTGGTGGAGAACCAGCCGCACGGGCAAGGAGGCCCCGATAGGGCTAGCTGAAGAGCTAGCGAGCTGGGCCGTAGCTAGCTGGCTAGTAGGCGGCTGACTAGCAGCTAGGTAGCTAACTGCAGGCCGCGTTGCCGCCGAAGATTCGACTCAAGCAAAGACGCCGGGGAGCGGAGCTCGGCTGAGAGAACACCAGTGGCGTGTTCCATCCTAAGGGAGAAGCAGACAGTATGGCGGTCGGCAGCCACCATTAGCCGTTTCCAGTCGAGACATCTAAGCGTTGCCATCCAGCGACTCATGGTACCAAAATTAGGGACCGACGTGAGTGACTTTGAGAAGGATGGATTCCGGAAGTTTTGAAAAAACTGTTGTGGTGGGCTTTCAAAAAAGCCGTTGGTTTAGGAATATTTGCGATAGCAAACGAAAGGAACACACGC
>JAGFZM010000184.1:199657-229657 GCA_017657215.1 Limnothrissa miodon | reverse complement strand
TGCTCTGGAAAACAAAGGGGAACTTTTAGTTTATGTAATACTGTTCAGAGCCATGTAAAAGTGGTTATGGCTCGGCTGATGAGGGTTCAGTAACAGAAGCCTTCCTTTCAAGTCTGTTTCGCTTTGGATATATAAGGACATGCAGATGTGTTAAATACCACAGTCAAGGATTAAATCTGTCTTGAGAATCCATCGAAATATAGACTTTTAATATATTTACAGTCAAAAAATTCACAATAGTAAATCACAGTAATCTTTTCAAACAGCACCATCACAGTAATATTTTTACAGCCTTGAAATAAGAAAACATTACCATGATCTGCTGTACATGAAATTAAAACTATAAAACGTTTATCTTAAAGTGGGTTTTTCAGAAAACATTATATATAATACTTATATATCTATAAACAATATAGTCATATACAGTAGTTTACAGCAGCTTATCAACTTATTCAACTTATTCTCTTGGCCAGTCATCAGAGAATTGTGAATCGTGTCGTGGAAGGACTACAGATGTGACCTATTCTGCTAGATTCGAATACTCTCCGTTATTCTTTGTTGGGGTGGAGATACTGGACACACACACAAACACACACACACACACAATCAGAGGCTTCAAGGAGTCACTGCAGGAGTCATTGTCTGTTTCTGCAGCTCTTGCGGTTCTTGCCTATGAGAAGAATTTAGAAGTCAGCTAAGCATGGACACAAGCATGCAGGTTCACTGTAGCATGTAACACAGAGAGGAAACATTAGCTTGACACTGTTTAGACTAGACTAGACTACTCAAGACACACACACACACACACACACACAAACACTAACACATAAAAATCACTCATAAAAAAATACACACACATACACACGCACATCCGCAAACACGTGCACACACACACACATACACACGCACCCACATACACACCCACTCAATCACTTACTCATAAACACAACCACACACACAAACTTAAGTCACTCACTTACTAGATCGTCTATACTTAGTCTGCCTTTGTAAGCTAAAGACAAAATATCTTTGGGTAAAGGTGTGTGAATGACACACTCACCTCTTCTACAGCCCTTGTCCGACTGACCACCTTTCCTGCTAAGTCTCTTGATGATGTCCCGCACCCACTTCTGTTCGGAGGCAGGAGGGGCACACAGTTTCTTGCCCTTTTTTGTGATGAACCTGTGAATGTGTGTGCAGAAGCACAACACCATCAGATCACCGGCACCCTCAAACCAACCAAAGCAAATTCAGACTGTATCAGTGACTCACACCCACACACACATATTTGCATACATGCACACACATGCACACACACACACACATACACACACACACACACACACACACACACACACCCAAACATACCGTAAATAACTTTCCTTCCAACCCCCTCACCCTCCCTCCCTGCTGCCATTAACACAATTAGCAAAGTGTTCAAGATTAAAAAACACGAATTAGTTTCTTAATAAATGTGGTGAAATATCACCCTCATTTAGAGCATCCCCTGTGTACAGCAACAGGCTTTAATTGAGCAAGTGATGGAGCGGTGAATAGGGAGACTTACAGCGTCGCATCAACTCTGCATCCCTCATTCGTAGTCTGAACAGCGTAGGTCTTCACGATGCGCGAGGGGATGCGATTGTTACTCGTCGCCAGGCAACAGTCGATGGCCCCTTCTGAGCCCATGGAGGCTGTGAACGAGGAGAGAGGAAGAAAGGGGAAAAGTAGGGTTAGGATTTCCTACTGAACCACATCAAAGTCAGCAGTTACACATCAGTCACACACGTCAGCTCACGTGAAGGTACAGGTAATGAAGCGACTCACAGAGGTGAGTCACAGAGAGAACAGCTCAGGTGAGTTCAGGTGCCTTACCTGTAGCAAAGACCAACAGAAGCAGAACAGTGATTCGTAGCAGCTGCTGCATGTTTCTGTGCATGTTCGACTTCAATGTCTGTCTTGTCTATAGTGTCTACTGTGCCTGCGATCAACCTGTCTGAGGTGTGACAAATCTGTTCTGTGCGTAGACTCTTTCCCCTTCTCTCTTTAGTCACCTGTGTCTTGGTAGTTTCCAGGTAGCTGTGGTCCAAAGGACAGGTGCTGCTCGGCTTATATAGCCTTACACACTCAGCTAAACTTTCACTTTCTACGGGCCAGGTGCCAGCACCATTTCCAGTAAATCTGAGGTTGAGGAAAAATATTTCAAAATGGTGTCTGTAGGTGTCGCTCTGACCTGTTATCAGATCAAAGCTGATAAATTATGACAGCCTTCGGGGGCGAGAGAGATGAAGAGTACACGAGAACATACCTCCACAGTGTGTGTGTGTGTGTGTGTGTGAGAGAGAGAGAGAGAGAGAGAGTACCCTATTCAGGTCACATGATTTCACAAAAAGAAATTATTTATAATTACATCTACAGTCATGTTAACATGCACTGCTCTGGAGGGTGTGTGGAAGGAATGAAGCCAAGTCAGTGTCTGTTTAAACATGTCTGTGTGCATGCGAGATGGCAACATCTGCAAGGTTGAAAAAAAAGATTGTTGCAGTTTTTAGTGTTTTTTCTACTTTTGAGTGTCTAGGGGTCATAACTGTTGTTTTTCCTGTGTGTGTGTGTCTGTGTAGACCAGCCGGGGGATCGGTGGGTAAAAATGTTTTAGTGGTCCTCAGCCTGAGAAGATTCGCGAAACAACATTCTACCTGATAAAGTACATATCCTGTGTGTGTGCATGAGAGAGAGATTGATTTCATACTTCGGCTGGTGAACTTATACCTGATTACGCTCAACTATGTGTAAAAATGCCAACCACCCCAACCCGCCCCCCATCTAGTCTCTAAACTGGATATTTTACCTCTACTCTCTATCTTTCTCTGAGGCCTCCCTCTTCTAGATATGTCTGTGCAACTGTGAGTGGAAATAGATATGACTGAGGTTATATTGCATGAGGCTAATAAACCTATTCCAAGGAAGCCAGTGGGAAATGAAATGAAAGTCGAAGGGGGTCCAATGAATTAAGCAGGTGCAAGAAATTTCCTGTTGGTCTAGCTGCAGCTTGCTGAATTATTCTCTAATCTGCTCTGTGTGTGTGTGTGTGTGTGTGTGTGTGTGTGTATGTGTGTGTGTCTGTGTACCACGGCTGTTTCCACTGGAGGTGGGCTGCTCCCGAACACCCTGATGCCCACCTCCCACCTCAAACCCACTCACACACACACACACACACACACACACACACACAAATATACAGACATACCACTCCCCCAGCCAAAAGCACCCCCATTCCTCACTCCAGTGCCGCTGGTGATGAGGCATGAAGCGAGCACCAAAAGCTTGCAGTTTACTTTGATCATGTGCATGGTGCATGGGCTAAATCTGTACTCTCACTCTCTCACTAAATATGCACTCCCTCACTTACTTCCTTGTTCCCTCCCTCCCTCTCTCTCTCACTCTCTTTCTATTTCTCTCTTTCTCTGGCTTTGCTGTTCATTTTTTTCTTTGGCATCAGGTTACACATTTATCCATGAAAGCAGAACAAAAGCCTGCCTGCACACCCTGGAACAGCATTTAGGTTTTTTCTTTGCTTATATGCTCAGCAGTACTAATAGAAACATGATACTAAACTCTAAAGTTCAACTTCAGTGTTGTGTGGTGTAAGGCATTAATGGACTGGTAGGTGAGATGAAGAAAAAGGAACAATGGCATCATGTAACAACTACACAACCACAAAATGTAAAAACAAATATATACACAAACTCACAATGTCAAAAATGTTTTACACAATACCATAAAACAAGAATGGCACAGCACACCACACAATTCAGTGGGGCACAAAACTCCACACACACAATGCAACATAACACAGGCCAAACACACAATGCAACATAACTAAGGCCACACACACAATGCAACATAACTAAGGCCACACACACAATGCAACAAAACACACAGGCCAGAATAATCTGGAAGAGTACAGTGCCCATCCCATTATAAAATTACACTATTGCCTACAGCATAGGATGGGTAAGGGTTAGCAGAGGGTCACTAGCACACAGAGCCTGGAGAACAACAACCTACTATGAGCTGCTACATGAGCTACTCTCAAAAAGTGCAACCTGTGTTTCAGAGGCTGTAGTTGCCTTAGCTCAGCAGCCCCTGTGATTATGGACATTAACCCCTCACTAAGGAAATCAATGCAACTGACAGAGATGCATGGGCCTACAAACCACATGTAAGTCACCTGGCTGCCTCGGTAGTTGTGTGTGTGTGTGTGTGTGTATGTGTGTGTGTGTGTGTGTGTGTGTCTGTTTGTTTTCTGTAGAGGTCATACGGGTATAGCATCTCCAAATTGTTTATATATGGATGCATTGACCTACAATCCACAGATAAGAATACTATGAAATGGAAATGGAGGGCTCTGTCTACCTGTCAAAAGTCATTTTTATCAATCGGTTTTAAAGGTGGTGGTGCCACATTGTCAGTGTAATTGTAATGAACAAAACTTCCACTGGGATTAAAGTCTGGACACTGACAACTGCAATTATCCGGGTTTAATATCAGCCCTGGAGGAGTCTCTGTGTATGTGTGTGTGTGTGTGTGTGTGTCAGAGAGAGAGAGAGAGTCATATTAAGTCTTAGTTAAACAGCAGCATCTCTCCCGTGACAGCCATAATACAGGACATCTTAAGACCTTTCACTGTGATTCCCTAGAGCTGCCATAGCCGACCAACATTATTGGCTCACACCAGCCAAAGTGGAATAGCACAATTACGCACGACTCTGTTAATAAATGGCTCATTAAACAAACAAATTGTTGAGGAGAGAGAAAATGGGAAATGAATGAAATAGAGCTAATAGAACAAGTATTTTTTAGGGAAGCATGACTAAGCTCCACAATATCATGGGTCTTTCTGTTGTCGCAGCCTTAAAAGATTACCTTATGATGCCTTCTTAGCACAGCGAAGGATGGCATGCTGTGGAACTTATTTCTTAGATCTGCTTTTCCTTTAAATAAGTGCTTTTTCATCATCATGTGTGGCACAGGCCTCTTGGAGCTTAAATAGACTATTCACGCTCTGCTGGAAAACATTGCAGACAGTCAGATTATCTGACAGTGGAGGAAGAAAAGAAATAGATGGTGATAATAAATGGTGACAGGTGACTGGCTTAACGGTGGATTGAACTCCTCATCCCACACGCTGATCAGGTTGTCATAAAGAAGGGAAACATTTCTGTAATATTCTCTTCTTCTTAAGAGCTAGCTGGAGGTTGAGGCCACTTCCTTGTCTGGAAGAGGACCGTTTAAGGTGCCACTCTCTCAATGGCTCACTAAGATATATCGCTCATGCATTCCCACAATGGCTGGATTTGCGACAGGTAAATGTGAAACAGGTTTAAGTGAAAGTGCCCACAGGCGGAAACGGTTTTTGTTGGCCACAAGCCTGCCAGCCATGATGATTTGACTGGGTGTTGAATGAGTGATTACTGTGAAAGAGGCTGTTTATTAGCCAAATGTTCTGCAATGAGCTAGTAGGTGAGATTAACCATAGATGAGTGGGGTGAGAGTGGTCAATCATTGCCTTGGTATTTTGGTTTTTAGAAATGATTGTCCTTAAATGACACCAAAGTTCACCAAGTGTCAACAGCAAAGAAAAAAAGAGAATTCCCACCATTTATGTTTGGCTCATAGACAAGAGGTGGAAAGTCCCTAGAGACTTCCCGCTTTACCAGAAAGGGAGTGTCACTCTCTCTTCCAGGTTAAGTTTGCACCCTGTGTCAGCTTTGTTGAGAGAGGCAGCCAGAGAGGCCTGAGCTTGGGGCGCTGCTGGCCCAGAGCCCATCTTTGTCTCTGTCTGCTGCTCTCATTGACTACCCTCAGACCACACATCAGAGCTGCGCACCACTGGCAAGTCTCAGAGGTTATGTTTTCTGCAGGAAATGGCTGGCACATCTTGGCATGGCTTTCATGATCCCTCTTTGCCTAACCTTTTAGTTATTAATTAGTAGAACTAACAAAAGAGACTGGCTGTGTTCAGGGCGTTGACACTTTACACTAGGCTGTACAACTCTAAATGAAAGAAATCTAAAATGTAAAATGTTTGTACTCACAAGGTCCAGGTGCAATTAGTATAAAAGGTGATAAAGGTATAGATGGAAATAAAATAGAAAAGAATGATAACAAACGATAAGAAACTTAAAGAACGAGTCTGAAGACGAGGTCTGAAAGGGCCTGAGGTGTAGGGCCTATTAAACATAATAATGAGCACAGGTTTAGTCAATACAGAGCTCTTAGACAATGCAAGTCAAGCAGACTTAGAATGTTATTGCTTGGGGCATAGCATTGGCCATGCAAAGATTTTTTTTTTAATGTTTGTATTTTTACACGATTAAAAAAGCTCAAAATAGCTCCACGCTACATTGGTAGAATTCCGAGGACACCTACGTTCAAAACAAGGCACTACCTAAAACTATGTCAGAGTTTTAAAAATGATAGTATACATTAAAGACATGAATAATGGCACATAACACAGCCAAAACACTCAATAACAGATAGTTTCCCAGGATAGTTTCCTACTTTGTCTGAAATGAAACTCACAATAGAATAAGATGCCAGCATTTCTGGATGACATCTTTGCATGGTGGTGCAATCGTTTTTAAATTTCCTGGCATCAGAACCAAAATGGCCTTATTTACATGTTGTCTGTCTTTTACACATGTATGGGTTTATTAGATATGCAGATTATCACATTCTTTATTCCCCTCCCATAAAGCCTTTTAAAAAAGCGTGTGGGATTTATATTTGTGGGTGAAAGTTCATGAATTTCCCAACACAGGTTGAAGTCCTGAGAATGTGCCCACTCATTAAACTACTCTGCTGGAAAGCCCCGCCAAAAGAGCCACCATGCACGGCTCTGTTTACAACGCAATGGCGATGGCAAAGATAAATGCAACTCTTGCGGCCTCTGAAATGTTCAGCTGATATAGAACAGATAAGAGATAATAAAACAATCAATTATTGTTGTCCTCTTCTTTTTCTTTTGTCTAATCTTCCTGGCCTTTCTCTGCATATGTGGGCTTTACTGTAATCTGGGGGTCGCAGGAGCAGACAAGGGCCATATCTCTGCCAGATCAGGGGCAAATTCATGTCTGCATCTGTGCAAGTCACTCACTGTGTAAACAACTGAATGCCATGTGTGGAAAATATGTCAGAACAGAAACACTGAGGCAGATATGTATTTGAACGCCCTGCGATTTTGCAAGTTCACTCACTTAGAAATCATGAATGGGTCTGAAATTCACAATGCATTTCCACTGTCAGAGCCAGAATGTAAAATAATAATAATAATGATGATGATATCACACTGTGATTGATTGATTGATCTAAAAATGTATTTGTTTTGTACTGCATATAAGTATTTAAACTATCAGCAAGAATTCTGGCTGTGAAAGACCTGCTACTGTCCTTTTAGGAAGCCCACCTATACTCCACTTAGTAATCTTAATTAGTAGCATCCAGTGGCGGACTGGGATAAAAAAACGGCCCTGGCATTTGCACCCACAAGCGGCCCACCTTGCAGATGTAACGTTAGACACAACGCACAAAAAGAGCAGCATTTTTTTATAGCCCCAATGATGATGCAGATAAACTCCCATACTTTAAACAACTGCACAAAAAAATTTCATCAATGCACAAATAAACCATGACGAATAAATTGTTAGAGCCAGCCGCTCCATATAAAAAAAAAAAACACTTGTCTTACCGTCATGCAGTTAACAAATGCGAAGGAGCTCTTCTCTGCAACCCGGTCGTCGGTCGCTGCTAGTGTTAACGTTAATGTTAGTCGAGTGCTAGCTTAAATTAGAGTGGATTGAAAAAATTAATCCAATTTTGTGCATTTGTCGCCCTCAGACAGCAGTGTTTTCTTGATCTTGTCTTTCTTTTCCTCTGCTTCCCCCCTTCTGACGCTTAGTGTCTGTATTCATGTTTATAATACCAGTTAAATGTATAATCACACAGCTGAACGACTTAACCACCACTAACGTTAGTCCAACGTCCATCACACAAACGTGCAGATGCGGTTCACGCCATTCTGCCTTGAAATTCCCAGAAGGCATTGCATCATTTTAATTTTCTCAAACAATCAAAAACAAAATACCAGTAGATTTGTTTTATTTCAAACCCTGAACCTTTTTTCAAAATCCGAACAAGAAACTCCCTACAAAAAACGGAGGCTGATGTAAAACTTTAAATACACCATGACTGTAATGTACACAGGTGTATGTTATCAAGTTACTACGACCATTAAATAGATAAGCAAAATTGGAATAAACTTAAGCCTTTGGCTGAACAGTTGATATGTAATTTATATTAGAATTTATATATTCGTGAGTGGGCCGCATTAGTGCCTCAATGGGCTGCTGTGATTAAAGTAGCGTGCTTGGCCGGTGTTGTGCCAAAAAGTGAATGTCTGCCAGAATCTGATTTCCGCTCGCGGGAGCGCGCTCAGCTGCTAGCTGTAGCGCCCAGATTAACTTGCTCGATAGCTTTCTGGAGGGTTGTATTTGACACATTATACTGCAAATGGACATTTTTAACTGCTAAAATACCTTGAACGGAACCTTAAAAATGATAATATTCGGATTTCGACCCGCCAAAAAGTGATTACAGCTCATAACTTGCAAGAGACGTGACTGAAATACAGTACGGGTTATACAAACATGCTATGTCTTTCAGGAGAGTTAAATGTGACTGCAGACGGTCCATTATACATGTTGACCTACCTTGAAAGGAACACTGAATAGGATAATATGCAGTTTTCAAGCTGCCAAAAAGTGATTGCAGCTCCTAACCTATGGCTGACATACTGTTTTTACTTCAAACTTGCCAGATATCATTCAGGAGGGTTAAATGTGCATCTGTCTGAGCTTAAAGATACCAGTCAGTTAGACTTCATCTACTCCCATGAGCAAGACCAAAGAGCTGTCAAGACACCAGAGACAAATGTGTGGACTCCAAAAGGCTGGAAAGGGGTACATGGCAATTGCCAAGCAGCTTGGTGAAAATAAATCAACTGTTGGAGCAATTCTCAGAGAAGAGGTTAAAGACAGTCAATCTCTGTCAGGGCTCCATGCAAAATCATACCTCATGGGGTGTCACTGATGATAGGAATGGTGAGGAATCAGCCCAGAACTACACAGGAGGAGCTGGTCAATGACATGAAAAGAACTGGGACCACTTTTTTAAAGGTTACTGTTGGTAGAACACTATGCTGACATGGTTTTAAATCATGCATGGCACAGAAAGTTGAGATGAGACCGAAATAGAACTTTTTGGTCTAAACTTCACTCACCCTGTTTGGAGGAAAAAGAAAGTGAAATTGCATCCAAAGAACACCATGGGGTGGAAACATCACACTATATTAAGAGAGAGGATGAATGAGCCCATGTATTGTGAGATTTTGGGCAAAAACCTCTTTCTCTCAGGCAGAGCATTGATGATTGGTCGTGGCTGGGTCTTCCAACATGACAATGAACCGAAGCATACAGCCAGGATAACCAAGGAGTGGCTGTGTAAGAAGCATTTCATGGTACTGGAGTGGCCTAGCCAGTCTTCACACCTAATCCCATCGAAAATCTTCAGAGGGAGCTGAAACTCTGTTGCTCAGCACCAGCCGTGGAACCTGAAAGATCTAGAGGAGATCAGTATGGGAGAGTGGGCCAAAACTACGGGAAACATTTGACCTCTAAAAGTTGCAAACACAAGATTCTGTACGAAATATTAACACTGATTTTCTCAGGGGTTCAAATACTTGTACAGCGGCGCAAAACAAATGAATTCTTTAGGAATCATACAATGTTATTTCCTGATTTTTTTTTTTCCATTCTGTCTTTCAGTAGAATTTCAGGCCCCTCTAAGATTTCTAAGTGGGAGAAATTGCAAAACCACAGAGTGTTAAAATACTTACGTGCCTCACTGTATAGGTGATAAAACTCAGTTCCTTGTTATCGATGTCATCGTCTTCATGTCTTAACCTGTAGAGTTTATATGCACCCTCCAACACACAGTATATTACTGACGTAGAAAATACACTAAATGGGCATATAGCTTCATATTAATAAATGCTACTAAATCACACACTAACAATACGCATAAAAACACACAGTATAAGACATTCTGACTGAGTCTCATTGTCTCCCCTAAGCTCTAAACCATGAACCCTAAAAAAACGGACATAGCATGAATCCCAGGGCAATCCATAGCTCTACTGATGGCAGTAATTGTCAGCACAAGTCAAGGAATGTGTAAAGTTGGGAAATTGAATGTGCTGTACAAAACCATAGGAAAGTACAGTAAGATTATTGAAATATACAGTTAAATGTGAAGTTAAAATGTAGCAATAGTAAAATTATAATAAAAAAAAGTATAGCGTCATTGTTGTTTGAGATGTCCAACTACTGCTAGGAGAAAGAACCATAAGCAATGAGCAAAAACGACTTTTCTTTTAATGTTGTCTGAAGGGTTTGAGGGTTTAGGGCTTAGGTTTAGGGAGCACATCAGGATTCAACCTATGAGCTGCTCTATGGGTATGGATCTACAATGAAGGTGCTGTGAAGGAAAGAAGTGGGGAAAATCCAGGCCAAGTCACAATCCTGCAGCAGGTGGAGGACAAGGGTGAGCATGAGGTACACAAGTGCACAAGGAGCACCTCCTGCTGGCCACAGCATTGCTTGTTCACCAAGCGTGTGTGTGTGTGTCCTTAACGATCTTTGTTACAGGACTGGTGTCAATGTAAAGTGTGCAGTCATAATGGAGGACAGTATACACTAAACACTTGCCTTTGAGTATCAATTTATGAATTTTGGATACAAATAAACAAATGAGGAAGGTGTGAGTGTGTGCGTGTGTGTGTGTGTGTGTGTTTCCAAAAAGACTCTGAGGTTGAGGTTGTACAAAATATTTAATCAGATATTCATTAGTAAGATTTCACATTTCATTTCCGTTCATTTTAGACACAACACATTTTCCGAAGAATTTTTCAGGAGTGCTTCAACGCAACACCTTTTTTAAGATCAATACGACCAAACCAACCAGCCCAAACTCAAGGACAAGACAACACAACCACACAGAGACGGACAACGAAAAACACAAAGGCAGCCTTCAGCATTTCACACCACTAAACAGCTCACTCCATGCAGACTCTAAAACACAGCTATTGCATCATGGCAAAATCATCCTGAGGTCCCAGACAGACTTTGTCGGATTCGGGCCAGATCTATATCCGAAACCCCACTACTGGGCAAATAATGGGCCAGACACAAGCAGCAGCATGGAGCCATGGGCAGTCACTCAGTGTGGTCACAGACAAATCGGATTAAAGAATTAAGCAGATTATTCAGAATTCTGCAGTATCTCCGTTTACATGCTAAAAGAAATCTAATTACTTCAATTCCATTGATATGTTCGATATATTTTTGAGGAAGCTGCATACATTTCAAGAGGAGTGCGAGTTAACATGAATGGAAATTATTCAGAAATTGATATCATACAATCCAATACATTTAAATCAGATTTCTTCAAATCAGATTTGTTTTTAACTTTTTCAAGTTACATGACTATTTCTAATCGAGTAAGGTGAACTCCATAAATAGATGACTAGATTCATGCCAGTGAGAGTCTGAAAGAGTTTAGGGCTTAGGGGTACTAGGAACATTGGGATTCAGTCATGCTCTGTAGCCAGTGTGTAACTGCAGGCGCTCTTGCTTTTTTCCCCTCAAAACTCAAGCAATTGTCTTTCTGTGAATCGTCTAAAGCAGAGTGTCTTCCTGTGACGAACTCTGCTTGCCTCATGTCTTTTGCCCAGGAGTGGAGGCTAGATTCTGACTGGTCTCTGACACCATCAGGGCAATGACTCACCCTTGTCAGTTTTCTCTTGCATGCGGCAGTTGCTTGCAGAAGCCAAAGATAATAATAATAATAATAATAATAATAATCATCATCATCATCAATTTAAAGTGACCCTCCTGCAGGAGGAAAGACTGATTGATCATTGCCTACACGTGAAACCACACTGAAATAAATAACAGTCAGAAGAGGCAGACAGAGTGGAGACTTCATTCAGGACGTCATGTTGCAAAGGCATGGCATAATGTTAAAGCTAGTTCAACCTGTAAACAGTCAGGGTTAGGAGTTATACTGGCCAAACCAGGACACTGAAGACAAGTTACTTGTTTCATTCAGCACAGAAACACACAAAAAAAAACAACAAATAACAAAAACACTAAATTAGTGCTCTAATGAGATAAGTGACTGGAGGTTCTGATAAAGAAAGAAATCATTAGACAATTATTGCTGTGATGGATGAACCCCATCAAGATTATTGATACCCTACTCTCAAACCTAACCAGTAACCATGCACATATATTAAGTATTCCCCTTACATTTAACTCACAGGAATAAGACAGGCTGTACATGATGTGCTAATAACTCATTCAATCCATCCATCCATCCATCCCTCTTCTAGTCCATCCGTTTACTTCTTGAGTATTCCCAAACACATTTAACTCACATGAATAAGACAGGCTTTTTATGTTGTGCTAAAAACTCGTTCAATCCATCCATCCATCCATCCATTTCTACAACTGTTCGAGCCATCCACTTCTCCAACCACTTATTTCTCTATGCATCACTAATTTTAAAAAGTGTAATCTGTGTGTGAAAGTCCAACAGTAACAGGCACTGAGTAGACCACCAGCCCTTCAGTGGAGTCAGGGCCACAGGACGGACACACACACACACACACACACACACACACGCGCGCGCACGCACGCACGCATACAGACGCACACTTGCACTCACACACACACACACACACACACACACACACACACGGATGCACTCACGCACCTCCACTGGCATAAAATGGCAAGTAGTGCAGAGAGGATAGGATAGTCTCCTCATACTTCTCTCATTAAAAAACAAAAAAAACATGAGTTAGCTTCTGCTTTCAGATAGGCAGTGCAATATAAAGTTCAGATGGCTCAATGCTCTCAGAGTTTGACATATTAAGTATAAATGGTTGTTTTTTTTTTTTTTTTTTTACAAAAAAGATAAACGTAATGTCTCAGAACAGCAGTGTCAGTTCATTGGTGCTCTCAATCTTCTTGCAACCGTTGTGTGAGAGTGTGTGTGTGTGTGTGTGTGGTCTGCTGTCCACTCAGAAAAGTTGATTCTCATCAAATCCTCTCACTAGTTGGTCCTGGATGGCAGTTGAAGTTGACCGGATTGTGACCGTTGTCTTAGTTACCTCAGAATCCACCCTGGTCCCGAGTGCTCCTGGTCTCAGAGTGACAGCAGTGGCGAAGGTAGTGCATTGTGGGTATTGTAGGCAGTGTTACCTGGAGGTTTCGGGAAGTAGTCTCTTAAACCAGCCGCTCACTCCCACATCTACTCTCAGGACCAGCGCCACCCCTAGCAGCAAGGACACACTGCCAACAAGGAACCCACTGGCCTCAAACATCAACCTGCAAACAAACACACACACACACACACACACACACACACACACACAGAGATAAGACAAGCAGACAGTAGAAGTCACAGATATGAGAGATGAACAGGCACACCAGGCAGATAACAGGACAGATAAGATTTTGTTGTCATTCTGCTTTAAACTGGCATGCATTTAGAAAAAGAAAAGCGTCCTCACCAGGAGTAGGCAATGAATTAAATCAGACAGATTGATTAATGGTGTGGTTATACCTCTGAATAACTGGCTGCGTGATTGCACTTACTTGGGAGCGAACACCTGCCACACCATCAGATGTCTTCGGAGAACTGCCGCAGCACACACTGATGCAAAGACCTGCACAAAACAGCACACAGATGGTGATCAAACAAATGTGTAAGTGCGTGTGTGTGTGCGCATTTAAAAAAAGAAAAGTTGCAGACACATCACACACTACAGATACTGTTTGGATGTTTCTGTGTCTTAATATGTGGCATCCCTCACTATCTAAGTGGACATAGAATGGATTAATTTAATCAGTGATGTAAATAAAACTACATTGTCTGTGCATTGAAATGGTCCTTTTGACTACATGGCACCTCTCTGGCAGCCACAACTGAACTACAATGGCTAACATCAGTTTTGGGCTTTGTTATAAATCCTCCATGTTTCTAAGTTCAAGACTTCCATTTTGAACATGTTCATGCTAGCACACGTCTCCAAAGGAAAAACAGCTTTCCATTCCATGTCCTCTTTAAAAAGAAAGTTCGTTAGCGTGCGTCTGATAGCTCACCTGGGCTCCACAGACAAAGAGGTAGCGTGCCGCTAACTGGAGCAGGGCGGAGCTAAACTGCTGAGGGTTCTCTCTCAGCCGCATCTCCATGACGACATCCTCAGACTCCTCCGCTCCACTCCGCCCACTTTTGTTACATCGCACCTCAGTCACCAGAGGCCAGAAGAGGAGCAAGGGACAGGCAACTACACACACACACACACACACACACACAAAATTGAAACTACACACATACCAGACTGACGGTTTCTCAGAACAATGGCAAAAGACCTGACAGCAAAGACAGATAAACTATAAAACACACACACACACACACACACACACATAAACAAATACACCATCACAAACATACATACATATACCTAATATACCATCACAAACATGGGCGGAGCCAGGGGGGTGCTAGGGGGTGCTATAGCTCACCCTGGATTAGCCATAGCACCCCCGTAGTACCCCCAAGAAAATATCCCATTTTAAAATATTAAATTATATTCTCTATTATTTGTGTGGTAACATTTCAGCCAGAAAATAAAAAAAAGTTATCAACGAACAGATTATCAACCACAACAACAGGCGTATTGTCTTGTTATGAACGCTACAGTATGTAAGTCAAAGATTGAATCATGTGAATGTGATTTCCGTTTATAATGATTTTTTTTTTTCATCCGTTTTCTTTTTTCTTGTTTTGTTACACCTAGTAATAAGCTGGCTATTAGGCCTGGATTTAATTTTTCCTGATGGCCTCACGGAGGCATTGATTTTATGGTCTTTCTGCATATTCGTCCGTTCTTTAAGAATATGTTGCGTTCTGAATGGAGCGGTCTGTGTATTTTTTCGTTCATTCATTATTGGATTTTGGATGTCACATGGAAAATGAAAAAAGATGTGTATATGTATTTTTAAAGTTGGACGCTGTTCATTTGAACTGCTGAAGAAACAGCGATTTCCAACTGTGCACCCCATGTCATGCGGTTGACAGTATCAAAACAAACCCATGCAATGCCCAATTCGCCCGAAAGAGTTGCTAAACTTCCAAAAACGTCTCAAGTCATAATTCAGAACAGTTTTTTTTTTTTTTTTTTTAGTATTAAATTTTCAATTCCTAAAAGACATGCAACTATTGCTTTAGCTTCTATCTAAGAAATAACAGACTAACTGTACAAATTCATGTTTAAGCCTTTTTTCATTTCCCATGTAACATCCCAAATCCACTAATGAATGAACGAAAAAGTACACAGACCTGTAGCCTAATTGTACAGTGATTACTGATTTACTGTAGGTTACTGTACCTTATTTATTTGTCTTGCGTTGGAGGTAGGCTAATAATAATGGTAATAATAGTAAAATAAATCATAATGATAATACTTTCATGATCGTGGTGGTTGAGGGTAAAAAAAAATCTCTGGCGCCGCCACATATTGAACACATATTGACAAAATCAGCAACAATGACAATAACACACACACACACACACACACACACCAACTCACCGGCAAACAGGATGTGTGATGAGTAGGTGTTGAGCGTCACAAGCACTGCGGGCAGCAGGGTGCCCGAGTGACCCTCGGGAAAGCCAACGAATGCCGCTCCCCACTGTATCGAAGGGAAGGTGGGCAAGTGTCCCGTCGCGTGGAAGAACTGGCACGCTGCCAGGGACCACAGCACCACTGGAGCCCAGGGCACACTGAAACCAGCTGGGAGGGGAGACAGGGAGATAAGGTCATATTTGTTTATTTACAAGGAACACAACCCCCCTCGGGCCTAAAAGAGAACTAAGGCCAGAGGGCTTATGGGGAGTGGACAGTGAAGAGATGGCATTTGTTCTTACTGAGATCTTTATTAATGGTCATGGATGGCGGGGGGCTATATTTCTAAACACACAGATGGGCTTCGGAAACTTCTCTACAGCAGACTGAAGCTATAAAAAAACATTACCCATTAGTCTTTGCATCTTACTGCATAAAAGCCGATCAGGAAACAAACCGCCTTTGTGTTTTGTTGTGTGCTAAGTGAAGCTGAAACAAATGACTAACTATAGGACATCCCAGATGGAAAGGACATGTATGATCTAATCTGCTAGAATGAGGGACCATGCAAAGTTTTTTTTATATTCATATAAATTATAAAATCAAAATTATAGATAATATTCATAGAAGTATATATTTGTATTACCCATGCAAACTCGCATGTCAGGTGAATGACAGAGTAAATATGTGAGACTCACTGGCATACTCCCCCTGCTGGCCAGAGAGGGTAGTGCAGGCGGCGTGGCTGTGCAGCAGTGCAGCAGCCTCCAGCAGCAGCAGCAGAAAGGCAGGGGCCATGCTTTCCGGGTGGAGCAGCAGCAGGCCTACACCCAGCAGGCCGCTCAGCACCACCAGCGGTGCGGAGTAGACTGTGCCCAGGCCGTAGGCCTCCACAGCGGGCCGCCCGTCATCTACGCTGCCCCCTCCTGCTCCATCCGAGACGGTGGCGGGTCCGTCCTCCAGTGACTGGCGAATGCGCTGGTACAGCTGCGGGATGAGGTGGTGGAGCTCAGCCTGCGGGCTAATGCCCGTGCTGGCGCGGTAACGAGGCGGGGGGAGGTGGGCAAGGGAGGTGGCGCGCTGCGGGGTCGCCAGGGCCCGGTGCTTAACGAAGACGGTGAGTGGGTCCAGCCAGACAAGCGCCACCCCGAGGCCGAGAATGGCATAGGCTACCCGGGGCAACCAGGCCTGCGCCAGGCGGATGAGTTCAGTCAGGCCACGGAAGCTGTCCTCAGGGGTGGCGCTTACCGCCCAGTGGAGTGCCGTCAGCACGGCAGCAGCGGGTAGCAACCAGCGGGCAGCGAGGACCGTCGGGGCGCCAGGGGCGTTGAGGTTGCCGTAGTGACGCAGCCAGCGGTACAGCAGGTGGGTCCAGCCAGCGAGCGCCGCCACCGAGAGCAGGTAGTGCAGGTTGCGCAGGCGGCTGTCCTGGACGCGTGCCAGCGGTGCCAGGAAGGGCGAGGGCTGGCAGGACGCCCCCTGCTCCTCACGGCACGCGTGCAGCGCCAGCGACAGGTACAGCGAGCCCACCAGCACGCCCAGGCTCAGACACATCACCGTGCCCTCACGTCGTACCGCCCAGCCGGGGAGCGGCAGCACAGGCAGGGCCCCCGGGGGCTTCTGGGAGTCTGACGGCGGCGGCGGCATGAGGTGCCCGTCCCAGTTGAGACGCAGCGGCATGTAGAGGCCCAGCGAGCAGAGCAGGAAGGTGACCGTGCGGCCTTCAGCGATCACATAGCTGTCCGACAGCAGCGAAGCGCAACGCAGCACCAGCACCAGCAGGGCGGCGCCGAGGAGACGGGAGACGGGAGGAACAGCCGACAAACGGCCCTTCGAGGAGGATGGCGGTGAGCGTCTCCGGTTGCGCCATAGAAAGAGGACCTCGGAGGAGCCTGCAGCTGCCGCCAAGCACCAGTGCAGCTCAATGTAGCTCTGAGTCGCCAGCTGCACCACAGCGATGCCCACCGCAACACACACCCCCACCACCAGGGACACCTTTAGCGCTCCGTTTGCCAGAACTGCCGAGGACACCTCCGACAGCACGTAGCACAATAAACAGGCGGCGCCGAGTACCACCATGCCAGCAGCCATCTTGACTGGGTGGAAACGGGCCCATGAGGCCCGACAGGTGTCTCTGACGGAGGTCAGGTAGTCTTGCATGGAGCGCAGGAGCTCTGGGGACACTGGCTCCCCCTGGTGGATGAAAGCCAGATACTCAGACGACAGGCGGGCAAAGGAGGCCTGAAGCTCAGATAGGCGATCCGGAGGGATGTCTTTGGCCATGCTGGAGTACGTCTCCAGGAAGCGGTTGACCTGTACGGGAATGTCACACACACACACACACACACACACACAGTGGAGGACTCATTAGTAATAAAAAGAAAAGCATTGGGGTTAGCCTAAATATCTCAAACACAAAACTGTCAAAATTATCTGCACACATTTATCTCTGACAACTCTCCTGAAGCCATGATGATTCATTTCTCATGCTTTTTCAAAGCAACGACTTAACTGAAAGGAAAGTAGAAAATTGTGAACCAGACTCCTTGCAGCAAGTCTTTGAAGGTTCAGAGCTTAGTTTCTAGGGAATTAGGATCTTCAGTAGGCAATGACCGCTCCATCTGACCAACTGCTCCAACTTTAAGTTAATGGTTCAACTTCAGAACACCATAATAGGTTCCAGAACACTGGGCCTCACCTGCTTCCCATTGATCCACAGCGCCTCTGCTTGATCGAGACCACCGACTTGCCCCTCTGGCTGCCCTGGAGGGGGAAAGAGAGGCAGCAGAACCTGCCCTACGCTGCTGTAGGGGATGGGGATGCCCAGGAGGAGAGCCAGCGTGGGCACAAGATCTGTCTGAGGCACCACAGTTGGCTCAGCCTGGAACCACAAGGTTAGGCAAGCAGTTAATTATTCAGTAAGAGTTATTCAGCTACACAGCTATAGAGTATATCATAGCATAGACAGTTACATATAATACAGTATATTACAGAATAGTATAGTATAGTAACCGTGAATCACACACAGTGATCGACGCATTCCTGCCCCCTCTCACCTGTGAGGCTGGATTGGGGAAAAGGGGGGAGTGGCTATAGAGGAAGAGGGCTGCCTCTGTCTCCTTGGGGCTCTCACCCCCGTGGTCCCCTGTGTCTGTCATGCCATGGTCACCCATCACCACAAGCAGAGTATCATTCTGAAGGTAATCCACTACAGACCTACACACACACACACACACACACCCAAACACATTCTTAGGTGGTTATATTTGCTTAGCCATAGCATGGTTTATTTGAAGTTGCCCTTTTCTTGTTTACATAATTACATATAATTACAGGACGTTCTAATGTCATACATGTTACAGTGCCAGCAAAATACCATTTAATTTGAACAAGAGACGACAGCTGTAAAAATAGTTTTAGAGGGCTGGACACGTTTTATTTATTTATTTTTTCCAATGGTGTACAGTGCCAACATGTTTTGTGCAGCCAGTTATGGTGATTATAGTGAATTACACTGTTGAGCAAACAGAATGCTGTGTAGCCAAGTTCAAAGGCAGTCTGGGAATTCTAACCCATGACTTTATGTGTGACAGGCTTACATGACCTCACGTGTGATGTCTGCTCATGCCATTCGTTAAAAAATAATGCCTTTTAAATTTATTTTTACACCATCAGACTTAAAAACCTCAGAAATACACCAGTCTTAAACGCAGTTCACACATGTCGCTAGTCGTTGAGCGACAAAAGTCAATAGAATATGAATTTGTTCCTGCAATGCAAAGTGGATTGCAATATACAGATTGCATGACACAGATACAGATTACGGACAGAGATCGTAAACAGCATTCTCCAGGGCATAGCACTTTTGCAGTGGCAAGAAAACAGGTGGGAAACATGGCAACCACCACCAAACTAGTGCCTGAGCGAGTGGTGACCAAACGAGCAAGCTGGAAGCCAATAGTGAGTGCGATGTGTGTAGATTAAGTTTAGCCCAGCCCGAAGCTGTGTCTGAATCTAAACCCAAACTCACATGTGATATCCCCACACGTTTGCTCACCTGATGACGCTGTTCATCTGGGTGAGTTTGTCAGCCATGGCAGGGTGGTCTGGGCCGTACCTGTGCCCACAGTGGTCAACGCCCAGGAAGTGAGCTATAAGCACGTCCCAGTCATGGCCCATCACTATGGTAACAGGGGCAGAGCGGGAGACAGACAAAAAGAGGGGAAATACAGCAACATAAGTAATAAACAATCTCTATCCAATTCTTATCCATTACTGTATTTGTACCTCTTACACTTCAAAAGTATCATTCATACATTGTGTACCATACAAGTCATATATAGGGTAGAGAAAGAAGTGTCCTGTAAATCAGTAGTATCTTATGGCGTATAAGACATTTATAGTGTACACAGTTCTACAGATTTATCGTGGACATACTGTCTAGGACAAGTTATATGAGTTTTTTTAGAGAAAGATGTCCCCTTCAGTCTAAGTAGCACTGATGACAAGCAGCAATATTTTAATGCTGATTACTCACTAGTGGGGTATATGTGTTGAAGGATGCCATTGTCCACCGTGTGAAGGTCTTTTACATTGAAGGAGGGGAAGGGTAAAGAATGGTGGAACTTTTTTGGGAAGAGATTGTCCCATGTATCATCCCCCATGAAGACAACACGCTTGCCTAACAACAAACACAGAGAGGAAGACACAAACATCATTCACACAAGATTCTGAGATGCCAAAAAAACGCCTTTGAATAGTTAGCCATGTGTGTTGGCCCTGATTTCAAGTGCATCAGCCAGTTCTTGAGAATGCAGAGTTTTTCAGAGCATACTCACTCACTAAAGCTTGCTCTATACCAGAGGTACTCAACTGGCGGACTCCGGTCCGGATCCGGACCCATGCGCAATGACATCCGGACCGAGACAAAAATCTCTCTCTATATCTTATCTTTGTGTTTATTAATTAAAAAAATATATATATATCGCTCATCTTTTACGAACTGCAGAACGTTATTCCATCTTCAGAGTTGCACATTGAATTTACGAACGCACCCATCAGTGGTTGTACATTATGAATGAATGAATGAATGTCCTTTATTATCATTGTCACAGGTACAATAAAATTGAGAGATGTCTCTGGTCAGTGCATCATCACATAAAATAATAAATATAATAAATACTTAAGTGCTAATACAGTAATACACCCAAGCAAGGCCTAAGCCACATACAGACAGTCAACATACGTCCAGTTGATATAACAATCAACAATCAATCAATCATGTAAGCGCATTCAACAAGACATGTCATTATCATACTGTAGCTGCGACCTCCAGGTTTTCCCTCACACAGCTTAGCGATTTGCGAACAGTGTCTTTAGCAAACAAAAATCATGTCATGCTCAAAACATGACAAAAAGCGAAAGGTGGATTCTGAAAATCGTGAATTCAAGACCGAGTGAACATACAAATGTATTTGTGCTGGACCAAATTAAATCTGCTGTCAAAAAGGCTAATTGCATTTCATCGGCTTTGGATGAATCTACAGACAGCACTGACACTAACTTTCCACACTGACTCTTCACAATACTTTTTGCATAGTTGAAATTTTCCTTTTGGGGTTACTGCATTTTTTGTTCGGTTCTAAATTTTTAAACCATCACTGTTCCGGACCCTGGAAAGATTGGAAATTTTGTGAGTGGACCTTTCAAGTTTGTAGTTGAGTACCCCTGCTCTATACAATACACACAGAACCAAACAGCAGCAAAATAGTCCCACCAGTGAACCACTCCCAACAACATCTGTCTGCTCCACTGCCTAAAGCTAATGTGCCACACACGTGCCTGGCCCAGAGGCCCGCACAAACACACACACACACACACACACACACACAAACACAAACACACACACGAAAACCTTCTCTGCTCAAAGCATACAGATAGACAACGGCCCATCAGCTCCGCTAAAACCTGCTTCTAGCCCACCTGCTTGGCCCAGCTGGTGAATGAGGTTGTCCTCCAGGATGGCACTAGAGGCAAAGTTGTTGCCCACATCGATGAAGGTGGGCAGAGACCCGGTGGTAAAGCCCTTGATGCGCTGCATGGTTGTGGTCGGAGGGTCAGCCTGAAACGTGTATAGCCTGGCGTGGTTCGGACGTGACATCAACTCTTCCAGCACGGGCAGCTTGTTCTCGTACGGGCGCGGGGACAGGTTTGAGGGATTGTACCGGGCAAAGTCTGCCTTCAAGGCATCAATGATGAGCACGACGGCCCTGCGGAAGCGAGGTTGGGAGCGACAAAAGTCTGCCTGCTGAGACCCATCGCTGGATGATGGCAACAGGACATCCTCACAAGTGCTGGTCCGGTTCACCTCCAGTCGTACAAGCAGAAACCCTCCAATGAAGAGGTAGATTCCCACATAGAAGAGGGCACACACCCACAACAGGAGAACCAACAATGGCAGTCTCTTCATTCTGTTTAGGATAAAAATGGTGAAGAGGGAAAACTCAACGATAACATTAAGTCCTAAATATCATTACCAGTTTAGCCCCCCTAAGATGACAACTGTGGACCAATTCAACTATCCTCAGGTAATATTCTGAAAGTTTGTTAAACAACAGAACTACAACATAAATCTAAATTCAGTAACTAACTATATTATTAAGTCTGGACAGGGGCTAGGTCTAACGGTAACGATTACACTATTTTGTAAGACAGTGAGCCAAAAAGTATTGGTTCCTCTTGTCGTTATTTCACGTTTTTTTCATTAACATTAATGCTATGCAATGCATATGGAGATAAATGTGGTTAAGATCTCATAGTTAACAACGTTAACACCTAAAGCTAATTGCAAGTCATTCAAATAGTTAACTATAACGTGGCAAAAGCAAGAGGGACAGAAGCAGAGATGTTCCACTAAACAAACTCATTACCACATTTTTAGCCATAACACAAACAGGTTGAAAGTGAGGTGATCACCGATTTGATGGTGATATGCATAAGGGTAACGTTAGCTTGCTAGTGTTCAGTTTTAGTTTACGTTACCTAGGTGCAAGGGCTGCTTCTCTGCTGCCACTGACCTTGCTGTTCCGCGTTTCGTCCTCTCTCGATCGCGGCCAGAGGTGAGTATGTGCACACGACATCCACACCAGGCGGAGACAGGTGCCTCAGGTGAGCGGTATCTCACTACCCTCCAAATGTACCCTCATGTGGGCAACGGGGCTCATTCAGTCAGGCAAGCAGCGTTAAACTAGCGGAAATAGAACGTTCAAACAGGATATGGCAAAGTATTAGCAAAACCGGCTAAAAGTTAGCAAAAATGTCAAAATAAAAGCCCCGCGATTTAAACGGTCTACAAAAGTGTCACAATGTGAAAAGCATGTTAAAATTTAGTTTTCTAATGAATTAAAATTAAGAATTATTTAAGATTTATGGTGGAAATCTACAAATAAAGATACTTGTCAACTGTTTTCCCAAATGAATAAAAATAGATGTATCTTCAGAGTGCATTTGGCTAACATAAATATGTGCAGAACATCCATTATTCCTACACCTGAAACACATCACATCTGTGATAAAGAGTCCAGAACAACTTGACCTCCCACATACAGTTTCAACAAATCCACTGTGACTTCTCTAGCCAATCACAGTGGAGAACCTGAAATACTCTATCAGAATGACATCCCCATATATACATCAATAAATACAACATTATTTATTTGAGGTTTTTATTTTTATTTTTTTATTTGAGGGGAAAAATATGAAAATGCATCCTATAGGCCAGGGGTATTCAACCTTTTTCAGCTCAAGATCCCTTGGCTGTGAGAGAGCACGGACCCCACACCTGTGGAGTAAATTGCTGTCAAAATATTTGTGTCCATTTGATAGGCCTACACATGCGTAGGCTATTTAGTTGTGCATAAAACAAACATTTGTGAGTTCTCAAATGAGTTCAGTCATGCATAAAAAATACGAATTCAAAAATTACAAGTAGGCTACTACGAAATCAAAATTTCAATACGCCTCTCAATATTATGGATACGACTTCGCACACGTTACTCAACTGTCAAAATATGTCATTGCCCCATTCACAGGCATTGCTTGTTGAGAAAATAAATGTTTTGACCGCTATCTTACTCCATACACACCTGGCCCACCTCAAATCATGCCGTAATTTGGACCGTCAGTCATGAGTGCCTACATGCACGCACGCACACACACACACGAACGCACACATTAAACAGGTGTCATTATTAACAGGGGGGTAACAACTCGTTTCTTTACATAGTTGCATAAATTCGCCCTATAACAGAATGAATGTCACAAGGGTTAACTAGCTGGATATATTCCGCTAAATTCAGGCAAAGCTTCATTAGCTAAAACTGATTCAGACAGAAAGCCTCTTCTTTTTGTGCAAATATATATATATACTTCGTCTTTCAGAAGGAAACACATGAGATTATCGTTATCGTTCCATTGTGATGGAACGTTGGATGAATGAATTCGCGCAGAACGCCTAAAGCGCAAAGACCGCAGACTCTCTCTCTCAAAAAAAAACAAAAAAACAAAGCAAAACATCACACAGAACAAATACCCCGCAAAGTTCAGGGTCCATCAGTCCCGACACTGAACAGACGAATCAAACGTAATTTATCTCCCGGAATGTAAATAACGAGTTTGCTGAATACGAAGCTATTTAAAGGGATAGTTTGGGTTTTAACACATTGAGCCCCTTTCACAGGTTGTCTACAATGAAATAAAGTGGTTGACACCAAAATCTTGATGATTGCTCCTGTCTCGGCTATTTGGGAAATATAGAATCGCCTCTGCCTGCCCTTAAAATGGCTAGCAATGGGCATGTGTTGTTTCTATCCTTAAAACACTTGTTTTAAAAAAGTGCTACTCATGGAGTTATTAGTGGTATTTGCTGATGTTCCAACCCAAGTATCGTAGCAAAATACAGTTTCTGTCATGTTTTATTTGCCATTTTGTAAGTCCCATAGGGCTCCTTCATATAAACAAAGTGCCAAATAAAACATGACGGAAGCTTTGTTTCGCTACGATACATGTTTTGGAACATCATTGAGCACCACTAACCACTTGGTGAGTAGCACTTTTTTGCTAGCCATTTTGAAGGCAGGCAGAGGCGATTCTACATTTCCCAAATAGCCGAGACAGAAGCAATCGTCAAATCAGGGTCAGGCTGAAGAGGTGACCTATAGGCCTATTTGTACATTTATGAATGCTGATGTGTTTTGGCATAGGTTAACAAAATGTTACGCATGGGATCACATGATCACATGCATTATTCATGGGTATAGCCTACAATGTGTTATGAAGCTATTTTCGTTTGAACATTATGTTAACTATGACAAATTTTATTTTTTGGAAGAGAAAAAAAATGCTTCAGACGAAATATTTTGGCGGACCCCCTGCAGGACCCTCAGTTGAAGACCCCTATCCTAGGCTACAGCCTAGATTTTGACATTTTCTATGGACATAAATAAACTGCACGACTGACATTAAAATAGGCTAGCTGGAATGAGAAAACGAATTGTTGTGATACTACAAATGGGGGGTAAAATGTAATGATAATTCCTCAGCTTTTACATAAAACAGAATTGCTTTTGTGGCAATGGCGCAATCTCCATAAACAGAAATCAACATACACATTTGTAATAGGCCTAGCTGAAATACGAAAACTAATAGGCTACTTGTGATAGCCTACTAACACATGGTGTACAATATAATGTTTAATATTTGATTTAGGTACCCTAAATCGCTTTTTTGGCATTGGCATGGCATCATGTCCCAACCGTGCCATCTTTCTAAGCAGAAATGAATTCCACACCTGACATTCAAATACCTGAAATAGGAAAACTAATTCTTGTGATAGGCCTACTACAACATGGGGTACAATGTAATGTTTACAAGCTCAGTTTTCACTTGATACATGATTTATAATTACCCTGAATCGCTTTTGTGACATTGGCATGGCATCATGTGCCAACCGTGCGAACTTTCTAAGTAGAAATGAAGTGTACGCCTGACATTCAAATAGCTGAAATAAGAAAAATAATTCTTGTGATACTACAACAAAGGGTAAAATGTAATGTTTACAAGCTCAGCTTTCACTTGATACATGATTTACGTACCCTGAATCGCTTTTGTGGCATTAGCATGGCATCATGTGCCAACCGTGCCATCTCTCTAAGCAGAAATGAAGTGCACGCCTGAAGTTCAAATAGCTGAAATAAGAAAACGAATTCTTGTGATCCTACCACATGGGGTAAAATGTAATGTGTACAACCTCAGCTTAAATTTGATACATCATTTAGGTACCCTGAATTGCTTTTGTGGCATTGGCATGGCATCATGTGCCAACGACGCCATCTCTCCTAGCAGAAATGAAGTGTTCGCCTGGCATTCAAATAGCTGAAATAAGAAAACAAATTCTTGTGATACTACAACAAGGGGTAAAATGTAATGATTACAACCTCAGCTTTCATTTGATACATAATTTAGGTACCATGAATCGCTTTTGTGGCATTGGCATGGCATCATGTGCCAACCGGGCCATCTCTCAGGGAGTAGAGGTAACGAATAAGCCAAGGATGTAGGCGCCGGCAAAGAGTTACTGGTGGATGTTGTGCTGGATGGTGTGGTTGATGACCTCAGAATCGTTGATTGAACTGTTGTTGGACATGGCAGCTTCATGGCCGTGTGCATCAACAGAGAAACCAGGGTGTCAGGAATGGAGGGATTTTTAAAAACAATTGTCATAACATCCATCCCATGGTAGTCCAGAATTAACAGAAGGGAAATCATGGGATTAATACTACTACAACTACTCTACTAATCAGAACATGTGACAAAATATTGGGTTTTCAAGTGTTATGACTTCAAAATATACGAAGTTCATCTATATTAGATGAAGCTTCACTACACCTGAAAACAAAAAAAATGCAGAAGTAGTTTAACTACACAAGAGCTACTTTTAAATGTAACTGGTCTATAATAATAAATAATCCAACCTTCTCCTAAGATTCTACTATTTAATTCAGCAGCTCTCTCAACAGCTATTCAATATTAGTCAATATGTTCAATATATTCAACAGCTATTATATTAAAGTAACCAGTGATGGGCAGTAACAGTAATTGGATTATTTTTTCAATAACAGAGTAATCTAACGGCGTTACATTTTAGAATGCAGTAATGAGATTATAGTTACTACCCGACTAACGTGACGTTACTATTGTTTTGCTCTGAAATCGTCAGGCTAGCCAGCTTTTACAAAAATATTAATAATGAAAAATGATTGACGCAATACGTGCCTTGCCACGTATTGACCTCAGTATTTTCAGAAAGACTGTGGGCCTACAGAAACTTACCTTTATTTGGATACAGGGACTATGGTAACCCCTCTCCCCCTCCCCTCCCAAGGAGTCATGCCACATGCAGAAGTTTTCAGACAATACTGCAATTGTGGGTTGTATCAGGAATGGGCAGGAGGAGGAATACAGGAGCCTGTATGGTGGAGGACTTTGTGCAATGGTGCAGACTCAACCCCCTACAACTCAACACTGCCAAGACCAAGGAGATGGTGGTGGACTTCAGGAGGTCCAAGCCCGCCCTGATTCCAGTCACCATAGTTGGGGTATGTGGAGGTGGTGAAAACATACAGGTACCTGGGAATACATCTGGATGATGGACTGGTCAGTTAACACAGAAGCACTCTACAAGAAGGGGCAGAGCAGGTTGTACTTCCTGAGGAGGCTGCGGTCCTTCAACGTCTGCAGCAAGCTCCTCTGGATGTTTTATCAGTCTGTTGGCGTCCTAGCGTTAAATAGCGCAACTCAATCTCAAGTCACCCTTCATCACACATTTTAATATCATCAAAGTGAAAGCTGATGGACATGTCCACCACAGACAAAGTTGGACTGCACAATAATGCCTACTTTTCACCTTGGGTTGGATAAACTGTTCAGAAATTTCCTTCCCACAATACCAATATGGTCAAACATTCTTACAGGTCACAAGAGGAAGTACAATGCAAACAAATTAGCGAATGTCATTAGGCCTATAGACAAAACAACGTCTATTTGTGAGGTGACATTTAAAAATACCAAACCTTATACTTAAATAATGAGAAAATGAGAGTCGATGAGCTCATAGACAAATTCGCGACACTGCATAAAGCTAATTCTGCAATAAATTTCGCTTAGAGTATTCACCGGATCACACCAGCGCCAGAGCCAGAGGAAAGTTGGAACAAGAAACAGTGTGTGCCATTTACCTTCACCCCAATCTAGAATATAGCCTAGATCTACACCTTAAATGAAAAACAACGCAAAGAAAGAAGACCAAATGACGAAATAGACTTTCGCGTAAACCTATTGCCAGTCCAGACCAGCGACTAAGTGTAATTCCTTAGGCTAAATAGTTTTGAAATTCGCATGAATAATTGTAGGTTTAATGCCACAAGGGATCCTAAATGTACAGGTTACAACCTTTATCCTTAAGACTTAAGTAAATTAGTTCCAAGCCTAGACCTTGACAATCACAACGATCCGGTAGTACCCTTTCAATTCATGGTTAAAAGAACAAAATTTATACAATGAGTTTCGTGTAGAAGGCGAGCAGCCGTCGTGCATTCCGGGTGTATTATCGACCGATGTAGGCTATTTCTAGCAGTCTTTTCCAACATGATGTAGAAATGAATGCAAACTATTTAGATGTACATCCCATAACACACAGCAAAAGTTATGAGAAGAATAGTGTAATTGTGTGCTCATCAACCGTCTCTGACCATAGTAGGATCCAACCGGTGACATAGCCTACTTAGGTCGATAGTATGCCACAGGGGCACACTAACTAAGGGGCATTACTGGAGCATTCTTTTCCAACATTATGTAGAAATGAATGCAAACGATTTAGATTTACATCCCATAACACACAGTAAAAGTTATGAGAAGAATAATGTAATTGTGTACTTCATCAACCGTCTCTGGTAGGATTCTGAGAATTTCGAGACATCGCAAAACAACTTCCGGGTTAATATTTTGATGTTCTTACATATGTCAAAATAAAAGGTCGATGTCTCTTCACAAGATTTTTCTTCAATGTTTAACCTATGCACACGTATATTTCTTTTCCCATCCCTGTAAAATAGGTACTACAAAATATGTTTTCTACACTTGGCTATACTATAAGTGGGGCCTTCATAAAATGTTGTTTTACTTTGTAGAACATAATATAGGCCTAGTGGAAGTTCTGTAGCCTATAGTATTTTCTTTTTCAACAGCAAATCCTAATAGGCGCAGGGTGCGTCTTGTTGATTGTCGCCTCCATGCTTGTTGTCTTGTGCACGGTTGTCAGGAGCAGCTCTGTTTCGTTCAGTCCAGAAAGGCCAACAAACATTGTCTGAGAACAGAAATTAGTTGGCTACAGTGAAGATAGAATACCCATCTGCAGTGAAGTAGATATGAACATATCTACATGTCCAAGATGTGACATGACTTTCAAGTCTTTGCGTTTGCTTGAAAAGCATAAGGAAAAGTTTTGCATAGGTGGTAATGTTACCAGGCCTATGAATACGTTTGCCACACCGAAAGATATGGTAAGTTAGGCCAGGAATTTTTAATTTAAAAAGACTGGGAAGGTCCACTATGTTTTGTCAGAATGATGTTATAGGATAACTTCTATTTGAAAACTTTATGTGATCTGATTTGTAACTATATTTAGGCAGAACGATTGAATATGATGCGTCACTTTAAACAGAGAAAGCTTCCAGAAGACCTTAAGAAAACACAACCCCCAAAGGAGTTTAAATCCAGGAGTGAACCAGTAAGGATGTACTGTTTTATGTCAAGTTCTATTGTCTAATTGAGCTTAACTGATGATTAATGTAGTTTGTCAATTAAAGACAGGGATCACTGATCCTCCCACAATGGATGGACATAACTCTCAAATCAGAGATCTAACAATGTACCAGGGCAAGCAATTAGCTGACCTGTCAAATGCAACCAAGCAGCTTGAAAAGAAAAATAGAGGTGGGAATTGTTTTTTGTTTGTTTGTTTGTTTGCGCTGTTTTTATATGATGTATAAAATATGTCTTGCTATGGGCAGTCCTAGAGTCAGTCTGCCCATCTCTCTCTCTCTCTCTCTCTCTCTCTCTCTCTCTCTCTC
>JAGFZM010000184.1:158439-199647 GCA_017657215.1 Limnothrissa miodon | reverse complement strand
TCTCTCTCTCTCTCTCTCTCTCTCTCTCTCTCTCTCTCTCAATCTATCTTTTCTGCTTCTGTGATTTAGTGTTGGCTGTTTTCTGAACCATACTGTTACATTCACATTTGATCTCAATTCATTTGGCCTTCCAAACTGTGTGTCTGATGTAGAGATTGACTTTAAGCTGTATGAGTTAGCTGCTCAGAGGAAGGCTGTCTCTGAGATGGAGAAGATGCTTTTGGATCTGAAGGCCCAGGAGGAAAGAAACAGCAACCTGTTGGAGTCCATGATGGCACAGCTGCTTATCCTGCAGGGAGACCCCAGGCAACACATGACACTGTATGACTGTCAACAATACTGCTCTCACTTTATCATGATAAACCAGCCCGACCATTACAGATAAACATATTTTTTGGTAGGGCTGCTCGATTATGGAAAAAATCATAATCACGATTATTTTGGTCATGATTGAAATCACGATTATTTTACACTTTGGACTCATTGACTTTGGAAATATGTTGCATTTATAGAACAGAACAGTGAATTCTCCTTAAAACTGTTAAAGGTCTCATTCCATTTTCATTAATTTTGTGGTGGTCTCTTGTCTAAAATAATGTCATGAGAGTTGGTTTCGACAAAAAAATATGCTGTGGTTGTCTTATTTCAAGCTATTTTAGTTAGGTGAAAACGAGAGCAGGGATAGCTCGAGAGGATTCTTATGAATATTAATGATATGCAAATGTTTCGCCTCTGATTGGCTAACAACACTGTGCTGCTCCCTCTAGTGGGTCTGTCTGCAGGCAGCCTAACGTTTCTTGAGGGCGGGTTAACTGCATAGCTAATGTTCAAATTGACGTACATTTGTACGTCTTTTCCGATTCGCTCGTTTTTCCCGGCAGTTTTCTGTCACAGACTACAGGGGTAGGAGAGCATTTTGAAGTTGAGCATAGAAGTACAACTTGGGCTGACCTATGGTAATGTAAAAACATCAAGTCTTAAACAGTTTATTTTTGAAGGAGACCTTTAAGACAGATAAAACAGATAAAGGCAAACAGGATCAACAATCTTGTAGGGCTGGGCTATTTGGCCTAAAATCTCGATAAATTGAACATTTTAACTTGATTATGATTAATGAACGATTATTATTTCGTTTTTTTTTTTGCCCTCATAGCTCACTGACAAGTTTTGTACAGTAAATATACTCAAATATTATAAGTGAGAGATTTTTGAATGATTACTTGAATTTAAAATAATTCAAGGAAACACACTATCTACTATCTGTGATTATTTTTTGAACATCAATGTTTTCTTTGGTACAAGCTGCTCTGCAGAATAACGAAATGGAGCGGGATCACAGGACTCCACATGCAGTAGTGTTTTAAAGGGAAAGTAATTGAAATAATTGACCTGATAAAATTTGATCGATTATAGGTTCTGAATGTCGATTACAATTACTTTTTTTTTTTTTTTTTTTTTTTTACTATTTTTTGGTTGCCATCATAGTGGTTCTTTGGTCTTGTATGGCATAAACAGCCATTATAAGTCCCTTCATCCTGGTTGGTTCAGTTATGAAATAATGCATTGTCCATAATGACTGTAACATCCTCCAGATTGTTACGGATTATGGTAGTTTTTGTACGCATTATGGGAGTTATCTGGCGTTCACAGTACATGACAAAAAGATAATTGCAATTACGTCCTTTTTGAGTCAGCGATTGCCTTTGTGAATGTTTTTGGTTAAACATGAAATTCTCCAGTGAATTCTCCAGAGAATGTTTTTTTTTTCCACAGAGAAGAAGAATCTCAAAGCAAACAGACTAACCCTCAGGTTTCCCCCCCTACATGTAAGGAAAATGTATTGCAGACCTTTGTTCCTATCTATATGAGTGGCTTATTGTCCTCAGAAATCAGGTAAATGGCATGCCCATTCCTGCATACTTTGAGTGTGTATGTTTGACTTAGGATTGTTAATTGTTAGTGCTGATATTTAATTTGTAAGCCTTGGACATATTCACAAATCAGCCGTTAGTGGGTTTAGACACGGCTAACAAAAGGCAATGTTTTTGTACCCATGAGGGAAAAGATGTATTTCTAAGAAAACATTTGAATCTTGTCTGTGAGAATTATGATTGATGGGTTCACATAAATATTCAAATGACTGTGTGGGATTACATTTTTGTGGCTCTGCCCAGCAATAGAATTAAATTCATGAATGAAATTCAGAGAGGTTCTGTCATTTTGAACCCTACTTCATTCACATCATATTTTTCTCTTTAGTAACCTTCACCTATCTTACCTGCAACATGGTGGCAGTAGTCAGCAGGTGTTGTCCCAGCTGCAGGAACTTCTGCATGAAGCCCTGCAGTTGGAAATGCATCACGGGAAACAATCCAACCCCAAAACACATCAAAGACACCGGATTAAACGTGAGCCCTGTTTGTTTCTACTTACACTCAGTGGTTTATGTTTTAGATTCAAATTTGTAAAGCAAATTGTTTTATTTGGTTGAAAAAAAAATGGCTGCTGGATTTAAGCTTGGTCCCGAGTTTGCAGAAGTAGGATATTGTGGTTCTCTTTTGAATGAATGAGCAGGAAGGTATGATTCAGAATGGTGCCGAATCAACAAACAGCTCATTGCCACAGAGATGGAAAACCAGAGGCTTGAGGAAGAGATCAGAAATGTACAGTTGAAGAAGAGTAAAGTGTACAGCTTTACTCGCTCCACACAAATGGGTAAGTCATTTTATTTAGGTAAATATATTTTCAAATATGGAGTTTGGGAATGCACAGATGGTGACGTTTTTGTAGAGAAGGAAATCTTGTTTATCGTGTGAATGTTATGCCATGTATCCCAGTCTGGCCTTGAGGAACATCTACTTTTACTTCTTACATTGTGGAGAAATTGACATAAGGTTCTCTTTGTTTTGACAGGGCCACCAAGAGGACAAGACATTCAAGCCATGAAGATGAATATTGACCTGCTAAAACATGAGATTGAGATAAATCGCTTGAGAAGACAGATAAGAAGCAGAAAGACGTCACGATCACAAGCGCTGTTCCCCTCACTGGTAAAGAGTCTGTAGGATGTCTCCATGTCAACAATAGGCACATAACATTCTGTCGACTGGTGTGACAATGACAGATGTACTTTGCTCTTTTGTCTAGGAAGAAGTCCGTTCTCAAACTCCTGCTCTTACCAGATATCTCCATGAACAGGCAGATGCACTAGGCCCTGCTCCCTATGATCCTATGTTAGTGTGTGCCTTTAATTAAAAGACAAGAAGCTATGGTGTTTTATTGTTTGAATCCTGGACCTGGTAGGACGTTAATAGCATATGTTCCGACCATCACTGTTTATGTTATGTTTTGTCTGTCTCTCCATCTATACATCCTCCTCTTCCATTTGTATCGTCCATTTATTCATCCACCTGTCCATCTACATACTCTGTACAATAATGTGCTTTGTCTGTTGCTTGTAAACAGGGCAGGTTTTGTGGTGTTTTATGACTTCATTCTGGGCCTGAGCCCAACATACCGGCTGTGCCGCTTGACGGTGGGTCTCTTCAGTGGGGACCAGGCCCTGGGTGCCCTCTCCCTCCTGCCCCCAGTGTACTGTGAGCTGGCCATCAGCCTCTCCTCATCACTACCCACTGAGCAACGCAGGGGTCAGCTGGCCGTGCTAGCCACCAAGCAAGCTGTGCCCAGGTCAGCATTGTGTAGCACAGTGTAAAGGAAAAAGTTTTCTAAACCTAAAAAAAAAAACAACAATCAAAGTATTTGTTATTATATGGTTTTATTACTTCTTAACTATGCATCTAAAATGGAGTTTAGTTAGTCATTTTCTAACAAGGTAGTACTGAAGACAGCTGAACCAGGAAAGCTGTATCCATATCCTCCTTTTTTCTCTTACTGAGGCAGCTGAATTCACAGTTGTGTAATCTTATATAATTTGTCTGGGTAAGATTATATGGTTAATGGTTTTAGTCAGGCTAGCGCAGACTAGTGCTTAGGGTCAATTTCATTGACCTCCAGATACTTAACAGAGAACAAGCCATAAGCTTAGGTTCACTCCGGCCAATCAGCGAACAGAGAGAGGGCTGAAAACATTAACATCAAATTTAAACAATTAATTCCAGCATGTAACACTAGCAGAAGGTTGAAGCAGAAAGTAATTCTGCCCGTGTAGCGAACTAATGCCTATGAGTCTATCTGTGTAAGGGTATATGGTTAATGTTATGTGTCTATTTATGTATGGTTATATGGTTACACAAAAGTCATGTTTCATTGTGCTTAACAGCAGAGAGCAACAGTCATAGAAGCATCATAATAATCTCAAGATATAGTCACACATCCTTAAATCTTTGGTGTTAATATAGCATCATAATAGTCCCACAATAATCCCAAAATACAGTCCCACATCATTGAGAGCAGTCAAGACATACATTAGATGTTAATGTTATATGTGTTTGTTTGTGAAATGGACTGTGAACTTTGTTGGTTCCTCCTTCCATGCCAGAGTGCACCCATCCCCTGCACTATCTTTAGTGCTTCACCTGCAGGCCTCGGGAGGACATGATGTGATGGGACAGGAGGTGACAGGTCTGGTGTCTCGGGGGTGGGTGAAGGTGGACGTATTTGACCAGCACAACCGCATCATCAGTGGGAGGTGGAGGGTGCCCCTCCGAGTGCTGCCGGCCAAGCCGTCCATGATAACTGGAGAGATGAACACAGTTCCACAGGTCACACACACACACACACACATGCCCGCGCAAGCACACACACAAATGCTCACACCTACACAAACACACACATAGGCAAGCACACCTATAGATAGACTACACAGACTACACACAGACACATGCATCTGTATTAAGAAGAACCAGAACCAACACCTGATAGGTCTTTCAACCACACAGTTTTTAATAATACCCAATCTGAATGAAGGCATGTGTGATGAGGTACCTTTGAAACTGAACTCTGATTTAAAAAAAATCTTGCTCTGCTCTGGAACTCTGTATTTTGTGTGTGCAGCTGGAAAGTGCAGAGTTGTACCTGCGAGTTGTGAACGCTCGAGACGCAGACACGCAGAGTTCAATCCCCATCAGCCTCAACATGGCAGCTCACTACAGATTTCCACCTGTGGTGAGTAGAGTTAGCGTATATTGACTTACTGTCCCACTCAGCCTCTGTCACAGTCTCTGAGCCACCTGACTACGACAAGCCCTGAGGGTTATTCCAAATGGCTAATTTAGTTAAAAACCTAGGTAAATTAAAATGAAGGTTGTGGTCATTCACATAATAGAAGAGACCCTTATCCAGCAGGCTACTCGATGAGGAGGTTGACGGTAGCTCTTCTTTTAGCCAGATCTGCTGTTGGACCCCCATCGCCATATACCAATACCACATGTGGTAAAATAGCCGCAACCCACAAACTGGAGTGCCAGGGTGCATTGATAAATCCAACAGAAGACCACCAACTTGGCTTCCGGCAGACTATCTGTCTATTATCTGTCTACCTCCAGCACCTTGCTATGTGGATTGGTGTAGCTTGTGATTATACATGCTGCCTTTTCCCAATGCGGTGACTTCTGAGTTTTACCCAAGTGCCTCTATTAAAGCATCTCTGCCTTTACTCACTTTGACCTCTGAGTTTCCCATCGTCATAACTTTGTCATTGTGTTACCTAAGGAGACCACTAGAGGACAGAGGTGAGTGCACAGTATCTCTAGCTCTGGGCAGGATTGGATTATAGTCTTGCTGTATCTGATCAGTTAAAGCATATCTGAAATGTTGTGTGGCTATTAGTCACATCTGATCCTGTCCTTGAGGGAACTTGTGTGGGTAAGAGTAAATGTATTGCATTCACAGCACATTTGTATTGGAAGAAAGCATCTCACTTGGCTATGGAAGAAGTTAAATCAAAGTCAAAGTCAGTTTTATTTGTCAATTTCTTTAAATGTACTTGACATACAAAGGAATCGAAATTACGTTTCACACTTGTCCTATGCGTAGACATTGACAACAATAAAGTGCAGATGCACAACAAAAACAATTTTAAACATTAAGGTAATGTTAAGTGAAAAAGTGCAAGTAGGCTGTAAAAACAAAGAAATAAAAAAGAGAATTTTATACACCATAAAGACATATAGCTACCTTCTCTGGTTCGATTTTCTTTTTTATGGGAGAGAAAACAGGTATGACTCCCTATTTTAATTGCGTCACTAGATTATACTAGATTAGGGCCTGATTCATTTAGCTGATCATCACATTTTTTGTGAGTGAATTTGTTCTATAACACTATAATGGATGATCATTCAATCGTGTCTGTCAAACCATGATCATCCCAGACTTCAACCTGACATCTCATGGCAATGTTAGATCAGAAAGGGAAGTTTCCACAAGCACACATAGCTAGCTTGCATCCATTAAATCTGTTTGAAAGTCTGCTCACAATGCATTTTCACTTTGTTGTGATTCATTATATGCTGTGTTGTTGCATATGCTGTCATTGAGGGATTGTGAACTGGCCTTTTATACACACACACACACAGGTTACCAGGATCAGATGTTTAACTTCACCTAATGGGATTGACCATGACCAAGACGGCCAGGCCCGTTTCCCAGCTTTCTTTGAGACCACGGACCTCCTTCCACCACCTGATGCATTGTCTGGAGACCAAGACTAAGTTAATATGTTCAGTTTGCTCTGTATTTATATCTGTTAACTTATTTAACAGGCAAACTAGCCATAATCGGCTTGGATTTCTCATAATTTCACTTTGTATAAGAGCAAACGCTGTTAAAGCACTAATATTTCCTGTATATTTCCAGTAAATTTTACACTGTTAATCATTCAAGCACACACTCATTGCTCGCAATACCATGAGACCCCTTTCTTCATGTTATGGTTGTGTAGTATTGGGAATTCAATGTAATTCAAAAATATTTGAGTCAATATAAGCTGTAATTCCATTCTTGCTACAATGGGAAAGTACTTGTGTGCTAATTTGAGGTTTCTACAACCTAATGTCAATAACAATAAATAAATACATAAATGTAAAGATTTGTAATATTATTTAACTGGATTCAGTATTAAACAGAAGTAGCATGTAATAGGGAGGGAAAGTGGAGCACAGCGATCCTAGCGGTAGCGTTCCTAACCCGAGAGCAATAGTATCCCATAGACCGATTTAAAAAAAAAAAATCCTCCGAAGACATGACACCGAACTTGTACATCAGACATATTTTTCAGCCCATATATTGCAATGATCTACTACCTGTTGTGCGAAATGTTGCCTCATTTAAAAAAAAAAATCGAAATTGTGCCTATATTGTCAGAAACGGACTACAACTCCGAGTCACTCCCTTTACGTCAGAATTCCACAACTTCACCATGCTGTGTTTTTCGCCTGATTGCAACCACCAGTCAGAAACTATGGATGGCAATTTTTTTTACATTCCCCAAAGATCCTGTAAAAATACAGATGTGGATTCGTATAATAAAGTCAGTTTCATGAACACAGATGTTTGGTTTGGTTTTGCAGTCTAGCCAGTAATGTTAAAGGTGCTCTATGCGATGTTGTTCGACGTCACTTCTATATGTTATGTTATTATATACAGTCTATGGTGTAAACCCGCCCAGTTCCAGTCGGCAGCAGACGTCGTTTCGAATTGGTTTGAAAAATAGTAGTGGCCGCAAAAAACGTCTCTGAAACATTTTATACCCTAATATACAAAATTACAGTGTTGTGAAAATTCATGCCCCTTTATCAACGCTGCCAACTTTTTACATTAGGTCAACAGTTGTAGGTGACTTTATGTTAATATACCCTGGACAACAAATGTAACAAAACATTAGCCTAATAGCCTATTGAAGTTGTCCTAGCTGGCCTTTCTAATAACATTCCTAGGTTATAGTTTCCAAGGATCGTTCACAACACTTTTGGTGATGGTGTTCAAAATACATTCATAAAGTGTAGTTACAAGTCAACTATTAACATCCTGGGCTAAAACGTTTTTCACAGATCTCACCAGAATCTACGAGGAAATTACTAACACCTGCAGTGGTTTGAAGGAGCTTGATTACCAATGTCCTCTCACGTCCATATTTTAAAGATTGCAGTGTTGTTAAATATAGAAGTAGGTCCAGGAACTCAGACGTTACAGGTCAAGTGTAGCCGGTGTAACTGCTGCATGTATATCTGAAAATATTGGTAATTAGTAAAAGAATGATATACCATCATAATACAATATCGTGCAGTTGGGGATAAAACACTCCAATTATCAGTCACAGTCTTTACCTATGTGTGTTTACAAATAACAAAGATTAATTGTCTTGAGAGTGTTACTAACTACTGCCGTCCGACCATGCTGCTGAAAAACGCATTTATGCATTACATTTACCTAAATTATATCCTAGAACCGCGAGTTTGTGCTGCAACGATTTCTAACCTTTTAACAGGTCCCACATAGAAACATTGGCACCACAGACAGCTTTAAAAGAAACATATATGTATATATTTTTGTATTTCTGTTCAGTCCACAAGTTGCTGTGCATAAGATGTTATAAACAAGGAACATGGTCCCGGTATGTTGTCGGAGTGAGTCTTGTGGAGGACGGTGGTGGAGTAAAATGAAACAAGTCCATCTTCTCCTGAAAGCCCAATTCATCTGCGCAGGAAAAGAGAACACAGTACATATTAGTTGAGAAGACGTATTTCAGACTGCTTACTTTTACTGACTGCAAGTAGAGATAAGGAAATGACTAATTACTTCGACACAACTCAGGTAAAGCTGCCAGCCATCGTTAGCCTACCGAGGTACCGGTAAATATTGCTAATCAGCTAACGTTACGTGGCTAACGTCAACGTAACATTACAGCCCTCCTCAATTTAAATACTCCCGTTTCAAGCGCATTCAGTAATAAAATACCGAATTACTCAATGTAATGGGAGACTTTTAAACTGTACAACAAACCATGACACTTCAGTTGTCTTCTTAGAAAGGTCTACAGTTTGAGACGAACTACTGAGATAACGTTATCATAGCTGTTAACGTGAAAGATTCACTTACCGGAAAAAACTGCAACGAACTCCGTGCTGAGTATCTGTAGTACAACCAACTGCACAACAGGTCAATCTGATTAAAAATATAACTGTATACGACGAAAAACCGATAAAAAATATAACTGACAAATTGCCAGTGAAACGCCAAGTACACCGGCAGCTCAACAGAAACTTACACCCAACGTCACCACAGACAGGGGACACAGTGATTTGCGGCGACAGCTGTCAATCAAAGTCAATGACTCATTTTTATTAATTATAATATTTATAATCACATTCTATAAAATAATTTCTCGACCGAACGAAGCCTGTTTCAGTTTAAAGGACTAGGAAAAGTATTTTTTCAAATAAAATATTCATCGGTTCATGATAGTTTTAAAGGTGAAAAGTAACACAGAAAATTGGCTGCTTGGCCATAGAGATACATGGGAATGAGTGGGGTTATGACTTGTACTGCAGCCGGCCACCAGGGGGCGACTAGACTTCCGGGTGCTTCAATTTTCCCGGCCAATCCTCTGTCCAGTTATTATATACAGTCTATGGTTCAAACGAATCCCCAATGTAAACCCGGGGCTTATTTTGTTGCTTCTCAATTTCTCTTCTTCACGTCTTATATTCCTCCAAGCATCTTTTCTTCGGACGTGCCTCAGCCATTTTTCAAAAATAATTTACCGACACAGTATTGCTAACTCACACCCGGATTCACGCTGTACAATCAACACATGTCGCACGCGCATTAACCCCCACCTCTTCTTGACAATTGGTTGGCCGTTGTCTGTTATTGCTTTGGTGCACAACCTCCTGCCCCTAGTGTTTGTTTTGGTGTTGCAGCTTCTGTGTTGTGTTTTGAGACCGGGTTTTTTCCCAATGTATTCAGCAGGCAGACATCAAGCCAATCAAAGGGTGGTGGAAACGGTTTGAGATAAAAATGAAATTGAGCTAAAATCTTGCAAAATTGCATAGATCACCTTTAACGCTAGCTTCTGACGTTAGCTAATGTTAGGCTAAGGTTAGCTGCATGGAGTAAAATAGCAGAGGTTTATCACACGATTTGAATGTTGGTAAGTTATAAGATATTCTAGTGAGGCAGGTTAAGTATATTCCCTTACCATATGACATTTTAATGCTAATGTTACCTGTTAACTTCCATGCCAGTGTCCCGCACTGTCCATGCCCTTGCTGACTGAACAAAATAGCCTAACTTTTTTGTTGACAGTTCAAGAGATTTGAAAGCAGTTTGCACTTACATCGCTTTCAATCAAAATGTTGCTGGCTTCCACATAGGTTAATTATTGCGGGCAGGCCAGTAGACGCAGCTATGTAATATTTTACCCTGTTGTTGAGTGAATTCATTGGTGTATCGCAGGGCACGGTGAAAGTAAGTTGCTAAGATTTTACGGCAACGTCACACACGCGACAATCGTTCAGTGTAGTCCTTTATCAGCTTTTTTAAAAACATTAAAAACTGTTCAAATCCGTTGAAAAAATAAAGAATGACCACCCGAATCGATAGAACTACCCAACATGCATATCATATGAAAGCCACAATTGTAACTTTTGAGTGTGAACCAAAATATAATTTTCTGAAGAGAAAATCCCATTCATTTTGATATAGAGGTTGGAACGCAACCAGCAGGGGGCGATGAGATTACTTTCCCTCCCTATACCGTCATCTTGATGACTTGCACTTTTAATGTCCCAAGCAGGGAGCAGTTTTGGATCTTGGTAAGTTGGTTTTCAGGACAGGGGCCTGTACTACGAAGCGGGGTTACTGGCTTATCCGGGTAAGTTCGAGAGTAACTTGATGACGTGTGGCATAACTTCCCGGTTAACCCATACTACGAAAGGTGGATAGGTTTAAACTGAGGTATGCTGCCATGGCAATATACGTCACACGCCAAAACTGGTCCGAGCAGTTTGCTTGGTTAACCCGAGGTTTGCGCTAACCACACCCTATAAGTACTGCCCCTCCACCAACATTTTCGCCTAAGCCAATGGCAACAGTAGGATGATCCGTTTGGCATTGGCGCTCGCATTGTGAGGTACTCTCTTCGCACAAGTTCGCAGGGTGAGGTTTTTTTCATGGAGGTATTATAAAACCTGGAGTAAGTGACCAAGTCCCGCCCCCATTCATTTCAATGAGAAATGCTAGTTAGGGAATTCAGCCATAATTGAACGATTTTTTCATCATTTAAAATGGAGTTTCGTGAAGTCTATTTCCGGTACCATATTACTTGGCCAATTATATAATGCATTACTGATTGACGTAAGGTTGAGCAATAAGCTATATGGATGACAGGAATTGGCCGTTTACACGGTACTTTGGATGTTACACATTGGATGTTTACTTCGTTTGTGAACGCGCATTGTTTTCTTGTCCTGCCTTTAGCAGCACTCCCATGAAATTAATGCCCACCCCAAATGTGTATGTTAATATGATTGGTTGGCTTAATTTACCTTTTCTGGTGCCGTTTGCAAAGTTTCTACAAGAACATTCATGGTGAGAGCGCATATTATGTGTGGTTTGTTTTTAACGTGCTGTTCGTCTTGAACTTGTGGGTCTAAATCCAATGGGCGTCTCTTGATAGGCGTCTACTATGTATAAATTATTATCAACATGCACACGCGATGGAGCTCGTGCCAAACACTAAACTCGTGCATGAGCCGAGTTTTGGTCACCCACCAATCAGCATTTGGAAAATGGTACCGGATTCGATGTAATTTATGGAAAATGGCGACGAGGAAGTGGCATGCTAATTGGCTGAACCTAACCTCACAAATCCTGACCCCCTGTTTTTTTTAGAGGCCGAAGGAATATCTTTGTTAGTTAAAGGCGCTCTAAGCGATGTGACGCGTTTTTAGGACTAAAACATTTGTTGTTATGTACAGCAAACATCTCCTCACAATCTGCTAGCTCCCTGTCCCCTGAACACACTGTAAAAAAAACGCGGTCTCTGTAGACAGCCCAGGCTCCACAAACGGCTAAAAAACACAGTGGGCAAACCTAGCATAACAAACAAAACGAAACATAACAAACATTGTTCCAGCCAATAAACGACAAGAAGGATTTGGAGGAGGGGTTGGGTGGGGGTTGCACGTTCATGAGTCTTTCAGGAAGCATGGGAGGGAGGGGGAGGAGGGAGCCATGCTCCGTTTTGTTTGACAATACTTCGAACGTCAACAAGAAGTGACATCAAACACCATCGCTTAGAGCACCTTTAATCAAGGCAAATGTCTCTAACACCCGCCGTAATAATGCTCTTACTATTGAGCAGATGTGCTTTGCGCTTATATTTTGCCAGAGGACAAGTATTCCATCGGTAACTCTGAACATCTAAGCATAAATATGTCGTATAATTCGCAAGGTGGTTCTCTCTAATTTAGATGTATTTGTCGTTTTCCCTGGCCATTTAATTGCTCTGCAAATCGTAGAAGGGTTTTAAGCAATCGCGGGTAATTAATATTAAAATAGGTGTCATGCACTTCCATAAAGGTAATTGTGCAACTGCACTCCAGAGAATGAGGGCGATTATGTCAATCGCAATTCACAGCATCAATGTGCAAGTTGGGTATTAGGTGTATTTTGATATATTATGTACTAGCCCATAACCCACATAGAGTAGGCTATTAATCTGCATTTTGTTTGGGAAATTATTCTGAAAATGATTTCAAATTTCAATTTCAAATTTTTTCTCTAATCCTTTAACATGTTTTAAACGTCTTTCTGTACAACCACATGGCTATTTTAAAGATCTAATTCCATCGTATTTTCATTAATTTTGTTGTGGTCTCTTATCTAAAATAATGTCATGAGAGTTGGTTTCGACAAAAAATATGCTGTGGTTGTCTTGTTTCAAGCTATTTTAGTTAGGTGAAAATGAGAGCAGGGATAGCTCGAGAGGATTCTTATGAATATTAATGATATGCAAATGTATCGCCTCTGATTGGCTAACAACACTGTGACACTCCATCTAGTGGGTCTGTCTGCAGGCAGCCCAACGTTTCTTGAGGGCGGGTTAACTGCATAGCTAATGTTCAAATTGACGTACATATGTACAGCTTTTCCGATTCCCTCGTTTTTCCCGGCAGTTTTCTATCACAGGCGAATACAAACTACAGGGGTAGGAGAGCATTTTGAAGTTGAGCATAGAAGTACAACTTGGGCTGACCTATGGTAATTTAAAAACATCAAGTCTTAAACGGTTTATTTTGGAAGGAGACCTTTAAGAATTATTTGCAAACATTGCATTATGCAAACTAATAATATCCCGTAGCCTAACTGATTTAAGAAACGTGGCAATAATGTTTGACTTGCTACACATTTACCTGATCGGCAATACATTGCCAACAAGCCTGTCTTTCTTTGTTTGCGGCTCTAATTTCCCCTGAAGAGTACATTTGAACTATTTGTAGCTTGTCTTGATTATTATGCATTTCCCATCAGTGAAATAAGGTGATTGCGGCATCGTTGAAAACTTGCGCTGAAATCCGCCCCTTTATGTGAACGCGCACAAACTCCAGTTAGGTTAACGCCGGTTCTACAAATCAACCTCATAACCAGCGTCGAAGTACCGATTAACACCAATCAGGATAACCAGAGTTTGTCAAACCCGGTTTAACAAAGTAACCCTGGGTTACTTCTGGTTTGGTTAAACTCCCTTCGTAGTACAGGCCCCTGGTCTATGTATTTTTTGTGCATGTCTGCTCATGTCATGTTTTTGTTTACATTTACTGTGCGTTCACACCAAAAGCAACCAAAGCTGCAAAATCGCCGGAAGTAATTGACTTTGTATGTACAGTAAGCGACCAAAGCGATAAAAGCGTCAGAAGCGACCAGCTGCAAAAGTTGAGCGACTAGAGCGACTAAAAAAAGTTAAAGCCTCTATGTGTAGGATCGTATCAGAATTCCCCATCTATCGGCGAAGTGGTATACTGCATACGTTTGAATAAAATGTATTAGCCCTCCCCTTCCCACAATCCTAATTTCTTGCTACGGAGGCCGAACGCTCGCTCGCTTGCTCGCTCGCTTTTATCTCAATTTCTGCTACTCAGTCTCTAAGCGGAAACGCGAAAGGTGGAGCTGAATATACGATACTGCTCTCCCCTACAAGAACCCGTACTTTTGAAAATGGCGGCGCAAAATGGATATTCTTCTTTGGTCCCCAGCCATATCTATATATAAATGGAAATTACCAAGGTTACCGGAACACTACAGTTTATTCATTGAGGTAATTACCATCGTTTTACATTATATTTTTAAAATAAAAAATATATTTTTAATAAAAGACGAAGATAAATAGAAGATAAATCCTACACATAGAGGCTTTAAAGACAGTCTAACTTTATGCAAATTAGCTATGACACGTTTCGGCTGCAAAACACTGGCGACCAATCGGAATGTAGACGCTCTTCGCTTGTTTGGCTCTCAGGGAACATACAGGGAAACTTCGTTCCTACTGCAGTTTTGTTCAGCCGGTGTTGTATGGCCCAACGCTTTTCGAGATCGCCAAAAAAGGCTATGATCTGTAGCTTATGTTGCACCCAACATAGTAGCCTAATCGAAATCCCTTTCCCTGCACTTGCAATGTTTTTTTTTATATTCAAAGTAGAATGAGTGCACATTACGATTTGCAGATCACCAAATGCCATTTGGGCGACAAAAGCGAACAGAACTATTTATTGCAGCGACCGTTTGTGAGCGACAAAAGCGATTTTGCAGCTTTGGTCGCTTTTGGTGTGAACGCACAGTAGTGTGATCAATGACCATACAATGAGATAAAGTATATTTTTGAGAGGGAAAATAATTTCAATCAAACTTGACCAGGACACATGAAAGGGGGCTACTGTATAAAACCTGCATGATTGGGGTTATGTTAACTGATCGGTCATACTGTAGAAAAATAGAACTTACTGTGCCTCATTCAGCTTCTGGTTGATCACTGTGTATCTGGAATGCGTATCATTTTAAGGACTGACCTCAATATGTAGCCTATTATGCATTCATCGGCAATGTATTTTTTTTTACCATGAATGATCAAATTACTAGTCGAAACAAGTAAACTTTAGAGACAAAAATATCAAGGCCTATGCAGCAGTGCTGACATAACTCGAGGATCACACACACCTTTTCCCATCACCCATCCATTCTTGTGATAGGTTGGCAAAGGGGGCGTAACATTTGCGGTATTAGTCATGTGCTTCCGGCTGATTCTCATAAGTTCTGTAAGCGTTTCCGTAATTGCACTCTTTGGCAAATTGGTCATGGAAATCCCATAAATATCGGCAACACTCTCTGCCCACCAGTTTCATATCGAAAATGCAGGACGAATACTTCCCAAATGTGGTTGGCTCGGACGCTAGGAACTTCGGTAAAGCTGTTTGCATCATAACCGGAGCGTCCAGGGGATTCGGGCGATGCCTTGCGAAAGAAATCGCCTTGTTGCTCCATCCGGGGTCGATATTCTTTTTGGTTGCTCGGTCTGGTGACAAACTACGAGACCTCCAGGCTGAACTAGCCGCCACTCGTGCAGGCAAGGCAGGCTTGATAACGCGATGTGTGGTCGCCGATTTGGGACTCAAGGATGATGTCGACAAGGTGATAAGAGAGATCAAAGAAGCTGCATCAGACGTCGATATAAACCAGCTGCTCCTAATAAACAATGCGGGTATGTATGTACATACTCTGGTCGGTTTTCTACATAGAGTTTCAACATAGGCTAATTGTCTGTTATAAAATTGTCATAACGATATAACGTGCAGTTAAGTCAGACAGGTAGCCTACATGTTGCATAAAATACCAGGACCCGGTCTGACACAAAGCAAACCATTATATTTTAAAATCTGGATCACTTTGATCCGGAATAAACTATGGTCTATGAGTCAATGAGAAGACTCTGAATTTGTGAGCGGTTGTGACCTATTGTCTACAGTAGGCCTATGCTAAATGTACTCCTACTCTCATTTTCTCCTCTCCTCCAGCTTCCCTGGGCGACATCTCCCGTTTCGCCAAGAGCTTTACAGACATGCATGAGGTGAACTCCTACCTGTCCTTCAACATAAGCTCGGCCCTCAGTCTAACGGCAGGCGTGCTAGAGATTTTTCCACGTCGACAAGAGTTGCGGCGCTGCGTGGTGAATGTGAGCTCTCTGTGCGCCCTGCAGCCCTTCCCTTCCTGGGTGCTGTACTGCACAGGGAAGGCGGCCAGAGACATGATGTTCAGAGTGTTAGCCGAGGAGGAACCTGACCTTAGGGTCCTCAACTATGCACCAGGTAGTAACATACACACAAACTTATATAGGGGATTGGCAGACTACTCTTAGACTACTCTTAGTGAGCTATGTACCAAATCTCTAACATGCATTATACAAACCATATTTCTGAATGAGCACAGCAGCGTAACACACACTCAACTTTGTACCGAGTACTGGGTATCGGTTAACTTTAGTTAATTTTAGTCACACTAAATCTTAAGCTACTTTTACTTATTAACTAATTAAAGGACATCTGACTGTAGCTGAAAACATATAGGGGTGGCCTGCCCACCAGACAATAACACAGAATCACTTACTGCATCTTTAAGACACATAATGTGCATTAATATGCATCAGGTACTAAGCATGTAGGCTACTCTTAAAGGTGCCGAACAAGCGTGTGCTCACTTGCATCTCACCCAACACACACGTTGAACATGCATAGTACACACACACACACACACACACACAAAATGTAATGGTATTGCAGCCTCTCACCTCAGTAGACATCTAGGCCAGCAGGTAGACTGCTGTACAGATTACACAGCTTGTTCAGGCTCTAAATACACAATGGAATTTGCCCTTATTTCTGAGTTTCTCTCTCTCCCTTTCTTTCTTTCTTTCTTTCTTTCTTTCTTTCTTTCCAGGCCCCCTGGACACAGACATGCAGGTGGAGGCTAGGATGAGCTCTGCGGATGCCAGCCTAAAGAAGTCTTTCTCATCAATGCACAATCAAGGCCAGCTGCTCACATGTGAGGAGTCCTGCAGCAAGCTGCTCAAGGTGCTGCTGGAGGACGAGTACCCGTCCGGCACACACATCGACTTCTATGATGTGTAGAAAACACACACTCACAGGAACCATGTGTAGGAGGTACACACACACACACACACACACACAGGTAAGCAGAAAATCAATACACTGTCTGCAGTCAGATTTGAAACCTGCTCATTACTGTGCCATTGTTATAAGTGAGTAGTCGTAGATTGGACTCCTGCAGATACACGGTGCAAAGCAAGTCAAGATGGCATTATGAGTAGCATGATTAGCTAAATTTTTTTGGGATGTGAGGCATGATGTCATCAAAGTCGTTATATGGGAAATTATGGGAAGTTGGCAAATGACAAGAGATCTGCCTTCACAAAAAAATGATTTTCGTAGCTTGCATTAACCATGACTCCAGCCTTACAAGTGTCATCCAACTTGCTAAAGTGATTTGAAGATACAGTATATAGTTGCACTACTTGCTTTACAAACTGTTCACTGTTAAACGGTATGACTGTACTGTATCTGGGTCCCTTTCTGTTCACCGTGTTAGTGCAGTGATGTGAGATTTCTGTGTTGAAATGACTGGATTATGTGTCACACCAAAACATAGCACACCTGTGTCTGTCTTTATTTTCTTTTTCCATTGTTTTTTGCTTTTTGCTTTTTTTTTTTTTTTTTTTTTTTTTAGACCACTTTTATGTTACCCCTTTAGTTATAAAATGTGATCTTTCATTAGTCAAAAACAATGTGCTGAAGCTCACAGCACAAAACAAATAGTTGAAAACACCCACAAAGCATCCCTAAAAGCTGTGTGCAAATGCTAGCAAACCTTTTGGATTAATCACTGGTTGAATCTCCTTCTATTAATATGCAAAACTAGGACAGGTAAAGTTTACAAACTTTTGCACAGCACTGTGCATTAAGCCAAGCCTGATGCATTAGCCGCTTTCACATCATTTCACTTAGTGAAAGTGCCTGACAACTAGCCATAAGCATTCGTTCGTTCCACAGGGGCGAGATTACTTTCTGCTTCAACCAATTGCTACTGTTTGGTCACGACATAACATTATGATCTGGAACGCATCATTTGAATTCAGCGTTACTATTTTCAGCCCTCTGTTTGCTGACTGGCCATCGCATATTCTAAACGGAGCAAACCTAAGCTCATGGGTAGTGCCCTGACTGAGCTGCTAAGTAAATTAAATTTACCGTATTCACTATTCAGCGCTAACCTTGCAAGATTAAGCCACTCATGATATCTGAAATCTTATGTGAAATGGCCATATACTGCACTTGTTTAATTGTTGAGAGTTTGTAGTCCTATTTGGCCTAAACTGTTACATGTAGAGACATTTCTAGTTTTAGTCCTATTTGCCCATAACTGTCACATGTAGAAAGACATTCCTATTTTTATGAAACAGCGTTGTGTTTCTTAGTAATTATATGTGTAATTAGTAATTATATTGTAGATAGATAGTAATTATATTGTCTTTTATATGTGCTTGTGCCAAAAGGCGAGTATTATATGAATAATGTAAGCTACCTTCTTAATTTTCTATGTGTTTTGTAATCAGTATATGAATAAACTATAAACACTGACCTTCTTCATGTCATGTTTAATAATTTCACCAGTAAATCAAGAATGATGATAACAATGTAATTGCACATACTGGTAAAGGTTGCCTGGGTAAACCGAGACTGCACATCAGTTCTATAGAAAATATGCATGCATAGTGGTTGAGAACCATATAAAGCCATACTGTAATAAATAGATATGATAGCTTTGGGTGTTTGGGATGTTTTAGAAATCACCTAGTTGACTAGTGGTCTCCAGAGGGACCTGTCAAGACCATTTAAGATTAGCACGAGTAATGTCTTTAATCTGCTATCAGAAACAGTTTTAAACCACACAGTAAATATGAGCATTTTTACGTTGGTAAGACATATATTTCTTCTAAAACACTGCATTTCTTTTTCATTCAGTTAAAGGTCACACAGGACTCTCTGCAGCCTTGTCCTCAGACACAGCCCAGGGAGACACAACACAGCCCTCTGATTTCCCGCCTGTCTGTCCCTTGCTTTCACACACACACACACACACACACACCCCTACACCTACCGTAAACAGTTTGTTTCAGTGAGGTCATGGAAGCTTTACAGGATTCTTGCTTGTTTGGAAAGGTCCAATGTTTTATAAATATGAGTGTGCACTAAAGAAGGACAGGCCAGATGCATTGGGTTCTGCTTTTTATATCGGCGTAATCTGGCTCAGCTCATGGTGTGGAACTGTCAGGATGCAATCAGGCCCTCATGATATATTACTTAAGACAGCTATGTAGTGCTGAATCCCATGATATTAATTTGCCAATATTTGTGTAGTTAACTTAATTTTAGAACCACATGTGTAAGTAACTGAATTTAAGTACTACATGAGCCCTTTTTAAAACAGTCACACACACACACACACACACAGCAGATTCACTGCAGTTGTTCATTGACATAACTCACTACTCCACTAAGCAAAAGGCATGCTGTATGCTCTGTTGAGGGAAGGGTTTGGTGGTAGTGAAGGATTGTGTCACTTTTATTTACAAAAGCCAATAGGCTAGAGTAATTCAAGATAATCTCAGAGGGCAAATGCATCTGGCTCAGACATGGTCCAAATCTGGCCCTACTCTTAGTCTGTTGCTATCTGGTGTGTCATGGGTGTTATGTGTAAAGTAGGGTCTAAGCGTTTTGATGAGGGCCTCTCTAAGCATCTGCCTGCTGACAGACACACACAGCTGCCGTCCCAGACCAAAATACTCCAGAGACAGGCCCACACGCTCCCAAACATGGGGGTGGAGGGGGTAGGCCATGCAAAACCAAAGCCCCGGCGCAGACACCTCTCCCTCAGCCATAGACAAGGCAACCTACCCCTACACAGAAGGGGTGGTACAGCCAGAGAGGGAGAGGTTATTTTTGGATGGGAGTAAGGGGCGTGGGAGGGCCATAGAGGGAGGCAGGTGGCGTGTAGCCCTCAATGTGTGGTTCCTGTACGGAGCAGCAGCCGGCACCTCCATCTCGAAGCCCAGTGATCTCGCCCCTGGACTCCCCTCTTGCAACAACAACCACAGCAACAGGATGACCCTGGAGAAGATGGACCCCGTGGAAGTGTTTGATGCCGGAGAAAAGGGCCGCGGCCTGCGCACCACCAAGGCACTAGTGGCGGGGGATGTGGTCTTCACCGAAGCTGCCTATGCTGCCGTGGTCTTCGACAAGTGAGTGTCTCTGACCAGGTTGGCATAAACAGAGTGTTGGCACAGGCAGGCACAGTCGCAGGGGGCATGACGACATCGACTGTAGGTTCACAGTCATCAGGTCTTAAGGTCACACATGTCACCGACAGAGATCAAGATCGTGCAGAAATCCCAAAGGGACAGCCTCTACTTCATGGGGGAGTCTTTGACCTTGTTTAGCATGAGGTCTACTACTAGTAGATTGATTCTGCGGTGAAATATCGCTCACGTGCCACAACACGTGTTTTGGCAGTAAATTATAATAGCTCTGTATATTCTACTGTAGTCTAGATAGATTGATGGATAGATAGATAGATACATAGATATATACTTTATATATCTCCTGGGGGGAATTCAGGTTCCAAGTAGCTTAGTGATCACACATATAGCAAACACAAACAAGAAACACGTTCAAGTATATCATTATCAAGTATGATGTAGAGAGGTGCTAGGCAGGACAAGACAGTGTAAATAAGTCAGTCTATGTGTAAATGATTTAATTAGGTGTTGCTGCACATTTAAATTGTCTAACGCCTTTAAGTAGTTGTGTGTACTAAACACATGCACAGGGGACAGTGTTATGGCATGGCATCCAGTAACACCAGTTGGTGTAAAATTTCACGTGTTGGATAGTTGTTTGTTTGTTTGCATATGATGTATTGTTACTTAGGCTACACATGTATGATATTGCTACACAGTTTCTGTCTCAACAACCAAGCAGTAAGACAGAGAGGAACTGGGCTGGATGTTGAAGACTATGGGACGTATAGAATGCCGTTTGTGTTGGTTCTCTGTTCCTCCTGGAAAAGGGGGGTGTGATTTTGGAAGTGGTGGGGTAGGGAACTTGTGCCCACTCCTGGGAATGCGAGTCATGAATATGTCCAACTTGGTCAGGCAGGGCCCTTATTGGAGAACCAGGGGAGTCAGAGCGCAGCGCATATTCACATAAACATGCAAGCGCACACACACACACACACACACAGCAGGAGGTGGTGAGAAGAAGGGAAGAAGAGATGGGGTGTCTCTCATAACATCGACATACCTTTGCCCCCCAAATCATCTGCTGAAGCTCACTTTCTTCAAAACAGATTTCATAGACAGAGTCGATCTGTGCCTGCATTAAATGCTGAATGCTGATTCAGTCAAATAATTCAAAGGAATTATGTGTTTTCCTGCCTGATATTCCCTAAATATTTCAATATTACACTCTACACTTCAGGAATTTTCTACTCACTTCTCTTCTGGAACATTCTGTCAGGCAAATTAATCTGTGAGCAAAGCCAGAACTGGAAGCACTCAGACCAGAGTGACACGGGTTGGGCTCTCCTGGTGTCTTGCTCCCCTAATGGAAAATGGAAACTGTTAGCAAATGGCAGTAGCCGGGACTATACATGTAGCTGCTGCCCAGTTCTCAGAGCTCATGAGCTCATGATGTGATTATGGCTTCCATGTGTGGCCCTGCAGGTCCCAACACAGACACACACACACACACACACACACACACACACACACAGAGAGAGAGAGAGCTCAAATTAGTCTGCACGTGCCTGCTGGCGCAAGAGACATCCAGATCAGGTGCCTGCCTGTAGCCTTTGCACCTCAGCACATCATGGGATCTATGATAAACGAATGGAAGTCCCATTTTGCATCCGTATTTTACCAGAAAATTATTTGTCCTTTGTATTGTCATTAATCTATTTCTGGGTTTGACTGTTTATGGATGTGTGTGTGTGTGTATGTGTTTTATATAACACCTTTCTGACAATACTAAACATTGTATTCAGTATTAGGCATGTATGTAAGGTGTTCTGTATACATTCGTTTTCTATGGTTTTGTTGGTTTTATTTGTACAGGAGGGATTTGCTGAGCCCATTTTAACACAAATTTAAACACAAAATTATAAGTGTTGTATGTTTTAGTGTTATGTCTTTGGGTTTGTTTTGAATATCCAGATTCTGTTTTTTCTCTTCTCTCCATTCCTTTAGTTTATTGTGGGTGTGTTTGGATTTCATATGTCACAAGATAGCCTGCTTACCTCCATAAAATGGTAGGTGTCTTAGAGGAACAGACAGATATAAAACACAGATTAGAGATTTCCACTTGGATTTATTATAAACACAAATGATAGTTTCCATTATTCGCACTGCATGAGACAATGTGGGAAGGAAGCTGCCAAAAGAGAAGGGAGAGAGGATGTGCGTGTGTGTGTGTTTTGTAAGGACATATCTTTGGTGTAGTGCTGTATGCCATCTTAAAATAGCTGCTTACGTAATACAAACATCAGTTTCTGTTTCTCTGGTCCGTAAGATAATGCAGACACACAGAGAGTGTGTGAAAGAGGGAGAGATAAATTATAGAGTTTTCATTTGCCATTGTCTAAAACAGGTGGTGTGTAGAAGTTTTTGGTCCACCGAAAGCGGGAAATGGTTTGAGTTGTAGGATTTCTTCTGGATGAGATCAAATAGATTAGAAATACTGACATGTGTCCACAAGTTAAAAGGCTTCCAGGGTGGTCTTGATGTGTTGTCATTCATTTTGACTCATGGCCTAAGTCTCCTCTCCTCTCCTTTGCAACAGCCCATATATGAGGATGTAAAACTCAGGAGAGATGTTTGTTTATTTGTGCCAAGAGTTGTTGGTTTTCTCTGGGGATTGATGTCATCTCTCCATGGACAGATATTATTGGACCGATATTAATACCCCCCTTTTGTGGTTTGTAGAGGGATGGAAACGGTTGATAAGTTCACCATCTATAATGTTCTATTGTAATCAATCTATACTTGACTGTACTGTAATGCAAAGTGGTTGGAGGGTCGAGCTGGACCCGACTATTTTTATGTGAATAATAACTGGTCTGTGGTAATTACACATTACACTTCGCACAATGCAAATTCCATATAGTATAGAATTTAGAATTTATAAGTTCTAGATTCTAAATTCTAAATTCCATACCATGTCCTTATGCAATGTGCGTCTACCTCCCTCAACCCAGATCTGCACATTGCGTACAGTATACCCTGAATGGCTGGTGGGAATAACATTGTATTTATAACCCGATGTATTCATCCACATCATATGACTTCATATGACTAAATACCATGCAAATGCATTTGGAGAAGGTAGCAAAACCAATAGTACACAGTTGATAAAAAAAGATACCTTCTATAGAGGCGAAAAGTTACTTTGCTTGAAAAGATAATTTGATTATTTTGCCACCACATTAACTCTCGTGATGCTCAACAGTCTCTGGTTCTGTAAAGCATCTAAAGCACTAAACTGAACTGACATCTGTCTGTTATCTCAGCTTGTCCATGCAGGTATGCCACAACTGCTTCCGACGCCAGGCCAGCCCCCACCGCTGTGCCCAGTGCAAGTTTGCGCACTACTGTGACCGCACGTGCCAGAGGGCAGCCTGGGAGGAGCACAAGAAAGAGTGCTCTGCCATCAAGAAAGCTGGCAAAGCCCCCAAAGAGAACGTCCGGTAAGTGACAGACAGCGCGTGGATGTGTGGGACTGTGTGTGTTCATAAATGTGCTTGAGAACATTTGTCTAATAAATAAATAACATTTATGACTATAGATAAAATTAGCCAATAAATAAATTGAACAAATTAATAAATAAAATACAAACATGTTTAATAACTTAGATCTTTGTACAACACAACTTGCATCTTTGCACACAGAGTAGGCTATACAACAACTAAACAAGAGAAAATAATAGGAAAACCTATTTGCCTTTCCCATACATACATACATACATACTATCACCCCACACTAACTATACCTACAACATCCCTGGCTGCATGTGTCCTGTTTTCTTCTGGATAGAGCAGTGTGTTTGTTTGTGTTTGTATCCTCATATACCATGTGATCTATTCCCTATACCCTGTATGTGTGTGTGTGTGTGTGTGTGTGTGTGTGTGTGTATGTATGAATATATCTCCAGTCTGGTAGCGCGTGCAATGTGGCGTATGCAGAAGTACGGGGGCAAAGTCATCGACACGCAGCTGACCACCCTGGACCTGCTGCAGGACCATGTGTCTGACATGGTGGACGAGGATGTGAAGGAGCTGGAGGATGATGTGCAGAAATTCCAGGAGTTCTGGCCCAAAACCAGCCGCGCGTGCGGCACAGAGTACATCTCACACCTCTTTGGAGTGGTACGTATGGACGCCGCACTCAACACAGCTTTCGACTGGTCGTCTGGGGGTTTACAGCTGCTAGAACTGACTGCTGTTGGAGACTCATAATGTGTGATTCTGTGTGTGTGTGTGTGTGTGTGTGTGTGTGTGTTATGCAACAGCAATATGTGGTGAGAACTTGATGGCATATTCTAAAAATACACACACAATGTCTGTCTTTCTCACACACTCAAGCATGCCCGCAAGTACTGTCAACACCGTCATAGTACTGCCCATCAACACTATGGTCATCAACACGGGGCAGAAAATGTTCCTGTATTTTATGGAGACGAGATTAAATCGCCAGGTTCACATGATATGTTTTACTCTATTCACGGTTATGATACGTGCATGCAGATATCTGGGACAAATCTAGTGAGGCTAGACTATGTGTGTGTGTGTGTGTGTGAGTGTGTGTGTGTGAGTTTCCATATTTATATATTTATTGTGCAGAATGTGTTCTGAGACATATCTAGCAGGGATTTTGAGTTCTGAGCATAAGCGTGCGTGCGTGTGTGTGTGTGTGTGTGTGTGTGTGTGTGTGTGTGTGTGTGTGTATGCATATTTGTTAACATCTTCTATTGTCTAAATGAAGATTAAGGTAAACGGCTTCACTGTGAGTGACCAGAGAGGGCTTCAGGCTGTCGGTGTTGGCCTCTTCCCCAACCTGTGTCTGGTCAACCACGACTGCTGGCCCAACTGTACCGTCATCCTCAACCATGGCAAGTTAGTATCCTCCCACCATATGCAACTATGCAACACCTCAAAAAGCAAATTACTCACAAGTAAATTCTTTTTCTGTCATTTCATCACTCTTAAGTCAATTAGAAGCACCATGTGTGTACGTACGATTGTATGTGTGTCCGTGTTGTCTGTCAAATGTGTGTGTGCGTGTGTGTTATGTACATGTCGTCAAATGTGTGTGTGTGTGTGTGTGTTTCTATGTGTGTCCATGTTGTCAGGTTTGTGTGTGTGTGTGTGTGTGTGTGTGTGTGTGTGTGTGTGTGCATCCACTGCTGCACACATGACTCTGTTCACAGCTCCAGTGGTTCTGATTCTGTCTTTCAGTCAGTCTGCTTTGGACACCTCATTGCACTCCCAGAGAAGGTGGGTCCCAAATTTGACCTCTGAGCCCTAGCTTGTAACAACCTTTGACCTTCTGCTTGTGTATGCGTTTGAGGGAAGTCAAGGATTGAAGTTTTATCATCTCCACACATAGTAGATCCGATTGCCCTTGGCCATAATGTTGGCATTGGCCTTGGAGGCCATGGTTGTGTCTTATTGTTAGCGACTTTACAAATTGTTTGCAAATGTTGCCATTTGTATATATGCATGAAAATTACATGTATATTTACTGTCAGTTCTGCTGTTTTTGTTGGTACAGTAAGAGCTGGTGCTTGTTGGCAATGACTTTTAAAAATTCTAACTTTTGCATGGTGAGACATTGTAATGACCTTTGCATCTCAAAAGCCACAATGAATGAACAGCCAATCATTATGGACCAGTCACAGAGCTGGGCAATGAGAAAGCAACAGCCAGACACACAAGATAACCAATGACCTTTGAGCTCAGGCTTGATCAGTGTCACAGAGTTGGATGAATGACTGTTAACAAAGTGTCTGATACCCTAATCTAAGTTGGGCTTGTCTGTTCAAAGGAAATTGATAATGCTGACCTTCATATGTTGATTTGATAAATAGTAAACAAACAGTAAAAGTTTTTTGTGATTCCATGTATTTGTGCTGAAGCACAGATTGCATGTTGTGTAAGTTGGGTGTATGAAAGGTCCCATTTTTATTGAAGTGTTTAAGAGGAGCAGATTAAATCACCGTGAATGAAGAAGCCTGCCAAGAAAATGTATCAGACAGAAGGCAATGCAAGTGTTACATTTACAAAAGCTTGACCTTTTGTCTTCCTAACAACTATAAATCTCAACTCACAGTCTGTTGGTATTTTAACAGGGTTTTTTCTATACTACCCCTTTCCGGACTAAAAATCTCTATTTTTATGATGTGGCATCTTTTTAAATGCAATCAGAACATCACCTCTCTTACACAATAGCTTTTCTTTGATGACCTGACATTTGACATTACTTCCTGTGTCTCAGAATCGAGCTGCGTGCACTGGGCCCTATCCCAGAGGGTGAGGAGCTGACAGTGTCTTACGTGGACTTCCTCAACCTGTCCACAGACCGACAGAAGCTGCTGAGGAAGCAGTACTACTTCGACTGCAAGTGTGAGCACTGCAGCAAGGGCATCAAAGATGACATTATGATGGCCTCTGCAGATGGAGAGACACAGGTGGGAGGACTTTGAAAATACAGGGGAAAAAATGTTACATCCAATACAAGCCCACATTCATGTAAACATGCCATCCAGACAGCCTCCAGACAAACTTGGTCTTGCTGTGAAATTGTGAGCGTGGTAAGAATGCGGTATCATTGCGCTGTAACAGAGTACACAGACGGAGCTATGCACAGATGCTATTTATGAAACAACAGACTTGCTGTGAGCTGTTATGAGGTGCATGAAATGTGATTCGATATGTAGACCTTCTCAGATTGAATCATGAAGGGATCACGAATTACATGCCTTTTCAGCTTTTTAGTTCCTGTACATGAAAGACTAAAGTACAGTTATGAATAGACATTTGGGGCGTTCATGCCAGTAACTGATTTCAGATCCATTCCTGGCTCTACAGCTTCACAAAATAGCTGTGATGAACAAAATGTCACACTCCTATTTAAAGCAATGAAGCTTACTTCAAGCAATGGAGTCTCCATTTTACTTGAAGTGACAGAGTAATAGCTCACTCTGGTTCCAGACACCCCTGTTAATTGGTAAGGGGTTTGGCTGCTGATTGTTTTAATCAGTAAACCTGGATTCCTGCATGTTGGTAAAGTACAAGTCTAGACTATGCGTGTTCTCATTAAAAAATGTCTGAATGTGGGGTTTCTGTTGTGTGCTCTGTTGTTGTGTGAGTGTAGCCATCTGCAGACCAAGTCAAGGAGGTGACAGAGTTCAGCCTGAAGTCTCTTGCAAAGATTGAGGATGCACGCCTCATCGGGGACTTTGAGGAGGTAAAGTTGTCCTGCTCCATTCCCCCATTCTAGAAAAGTACTGCTGTGTTAAAGGAACACTAAACCAGCACAATAGTTTTATGTCTATGCTGAAGGATTGCGATATCCTGTCCTGCCTAAAGATGCAATCCATTTTATCCGAAGAAGCTCTTAATTGTTTCAACATGCCTAAATCCTAATGTCTCCCCTAACCTTTAACCTAACCATCAACTGTGAATGTAATCATGAAGCTTATTCCGCTCAGCAGTCTTTGAGGGTTCAGGGCCAAAGGGCAAAAGTCAAGCCCTTCTCTCTGTGCCTCTGGCACTCCCCCCTTGTGGCCAGGTGGTGAAGCTGTGCCGCGACTGCCTCCAGAAGCAGGAAGGGGTGCTGGCCGACACACACCTGTATCACCTGAGGATACTAAGCTCGGCAAGTGAGGTGCTCTCCTTCATGCAGACCTTCAAAGAAGCAGCTGACTGCGCCAACCGTATGGTGCAGGGATACGAGTAAGTGGTACAATAGCAGTTGTATACATACTGTATATAAAACACACACACAGTTATTTTAGTCAATTTTATTAAAAGGAATCAGAAATCAGCCATGGTGGCACACACACACAATAATTTAAACTCTCTCCTCCTCCTAGGAAAATGTACCACCCGAACAACGCTAAGCTTGGCATGGCAATCATGCGGGCAGGAGTGACCAACTGGCATGCGGGCTCTATAGAGGTGGGCCATGCCATGATCTGCCAGGCCTTCGCAATCCTCTTGGTGACACATGGCCCACACCACCCCATCACAAAAGACCTGGAGGTACAGCAAGAGTGCACTCACTCACACACACATACACAAATAACCACATCTACATTCTCTCTCTCTCTCTCTCACTCTGTTGTGAGGTTGAGAAGCCTCTGATTATGTCTCTAAAGCATTATGGGATGGCATTTCAATTTAGAGATGTATTTTTTTGAGTAGAGAATGTTTCAAAGAGTCCTTTTTGACTGTATCTTCCTTGCAGATGATGCGCTCACAGACAGAGACGGAGCTGAAGATGTTCAGACAGAATGAGAAGGCCTACCAGAGCATAAGGGAGGCAGCACTGCATGGAAAGCCCCTCACAGAGCCTGTCAAGGAACAAGTGCAAGAGCTCATCCAGGCTGCTCAATAGACACTTTTACACACACGCACACTAATACACATTTACAAACATGTACATATGCATACGCATAGACACACAGACCAACACAAAACTGAAATGACCACACAGATGACCCTAAATGATCTAATAAACCATTGTGATGTATGGTGCTGATTGGTTTCTTTGATACTCAAGAGGCTAGGAGGTCACTTGGACTCACATGGGCTGGAAAAAAGCCTAACAATATAGCCTACATAGTCAGACTGAAAATTCAATTCAATTAAATTCAATTTTATTTATATAGCGCATTTTTACAAAAGGCATGTCACAAAGCGCTTAACACAAGAGGCCTAATGAGCAACAGGGGCAAGGAATAACTCACTAGCAGCGTTTTTTGTTTTTACTTGTTATGGTAGAGGAAGAAACCTTGGGCAGTTCCGGCGGCTCAAGGGGCTAACCCAACTGCCTAGGGCAGGTTTTCAGTCTCTCAGATGGCGGGTAGTCCACTATTATTCCATTAGATACACATTACAAGAAAATTTTGGTAAATTAAGTAATATAGGAGTCCCATTAGAATCCCAGGATATAGTCCCATGTCATTAGGCGCAGTCAAGCCAGGGGCCAGCTAGAGGCTGTATCGATCATGTCAGGGTCATCTGTGAAGCTGAAGGCAGACGGCCCAGGAAGCCAGAGATGCAGGATCAGGCAGTGGAAGGCAGGGGTGACCCTCAGCAGGGAGGCAGTGGCATGGACAGTGGAGTGGGTTGAGGACCATTCAGGAGTGCCGCCGGATCACGTTGGAAGAAGGTCCCAGGAGAACCCAGGAGGTGCAGGCGCAGGCAGTGGAAGGCAGTGATGACTCACGGCACGGTGGTAATGGCATGGAAAATCAGAGAGGAGATGAGTTAGAACAGTCTCCATCAGATTTCAGAGAATGTGAGTTATATTGCATGTGAAACCATATACAGATGTTGGCTAAGTGAAGAGAGAGAAGTAAGTGGAGAGGAAAAGAGAGGAAAACTGTACGGGTTAACAGATGGGTGGATTGTGGCGGGATTAAACTATAGCAGCATAACTAAGGTATGATGTATAACAAGCCAACACCACCAAAGGAAATGGTCAGTGGCCACCAAGCCCTGGACGGGAGCTTACAGCAGAGGCAGTCCTTTCCAATAATACCCTGAGGAGGTGTGGCTTACCATACACCATCCCTAACTAAAGGGGTCAGTAAATAGAAAGGTTTTGAGTCTAGACTTAAAGGTGTTGAGAATGTCCGCTTGACGAATGTTAGAAGGGAGTTTGTTCCACAGGGCAGGCGCACGATGGCAGAATGCTCTTCCTCCCATTGTCGATTTAGATATTCTAGGAATTACTAGGAGACCAGCATTCTGTGACCTTAGGGGTCTAGAAGGGTGGTAGGGAACAAGTAAGTCTTTAATATATGCTGGAGCAAGGCCATTAAGGGCTTTATATGTTAGGAGAAGTATTTTAAAATCAATTCGGCTTTTAACAGGAAGCCAATGTAAGGAAGCAAGGACAGGTGTGATATGTTCATATTTTTTTGTCCTAGTGAGTGCTCGTGCTGCAGCATTTTGTATTAGTTGAAGGTTTTTGATGCAGCTAGTACCACATCCAGAGAACAGTGCATTACAATAGTCAAGTCTGGAGGTAACAAATGCATGTATTAGTTTTTCTGCATCCTCAAAAGAAAGGAATTTTCTGACCTTAGCAATGTTGCGTAAATGAAAGAATGAGGTTTTGGAGATATGCTTTACATGGCTATTTAAAGAGAGGTCTTGATCAATATACACCCCAAGGTTCTTGACCTTTGTGTTAGGTGTGAGTGAAAGGTCACTAAGTAAGCTCTGATGATGGGGTAAAGTGTTGGTCAGGTTTTTAGGGCCAATCAACATGACTTCAGTCTTATCAGAGTGCAAAAGAAATTCTTAGTCATCCAGTTTTTGATGTCACTGAGGCAGGCAACAAGTTTTGTTACTGGCGTACAATCATTAGGCTTCATTGAAAGGTATAGTTGGGTGTCATCTGCGTAAGAGTGGAAGGTAATGCCATGTTTTCTAATAACAGATCCCAAAGGTAGCATGTAAATGTGAAAACATTGTGCCTATATAACATCTACAGGTCAAATGGAAAATTTGTTTGCACTCATTCCTCCCCACAAATTTGTTGCATTCACTTCATGGACAACCAAATTTAATTTCATCTGATTCTGCCAACTGAAAAAGTAATCAGGTAAATATATGCCATTAACTGAGGAAATATGAGATAAGTTTGCCGCTTTTTACCAATTTATAGACACTTCCAAAACATACTTAAGCACTGTAGTGAAGAATTTTATACATCTGATTCACATTCAACATTTGCATAAAACACACACACACACACACCACAACTGGCATAACAAAATGTCCTAAAATGAACAAATTGAATGTACTGTGCCAACTGTTCTTTGATGTTGGGACCCACAGTCACCCAAGGTGAACAGGCTAGGATCAGAAGCGATAGTCAGGCAGAAGAATCAAAGGACTACAGGATCTGATGAGTCAACACCAGGAGGCCAGAATTGACCAATCTGAGTTTGCTAAAAAGGATGTTATTCTTTGGTGAGCGCTTTAAGGTCACAGCAGTGCTGTGGTCTCTTTAAGTGAGTTCATAAGCAAAACCCTGAAGTAGGGGGATGGGGTTAAGTTACGAGGTAGTAAGCCAGATTGGCATGGGGTCCTCAACTGAACAGAAAAGTTAGACTAAACATAGAAATTTCAATATATGTTCATTAAGTGATTCATTCATATTAAAACAGAATCAATATCCTTATCAAGTTACAATAATAGTTCATTATATGATTAGTTCTAAGACCATATTGACAATGAGACCTAAGTAAAAGAGTCAACTAAAAACAGATCACATGACCGCAGAGGCTAAGACTCAACATCAATCTCAGAATGAGAGGACAGGAGAGTACCCCTCATTTCCCAGACTTTAATTACAACAGGTTGTTAGGGAGGACAGCCACCGGTCAGCTGAAATCAATTTTGTGTAGTGATTGCATCAATCAGATATACCCTTAAGGTTTTAAGAGCCCTTTCTGGTGGTCAGAGAACAAGTTACAATCTCCCATGGATAAGACACACGTGATCCTATTCTTCTGCGGATACAGTTTGTTCAGATACTGATAGCAGGGAGGTCAAGAGTACCAACTGAGCAGAAAAAGAATATCGGATGTTCATGGTGGACAAGCAGTAATGACAATAGATGCAATAAATTTCTGTTTTCATTTTATTATTTTTGTCTTCTCCACCTAATCATGAGATGCGCTTGCTGATCCTTTTGTAAACAATGGGTCCCAGAGTCATTACCTGGGGGAGTTAAAAAAATTTTTTTTAGATGTTTCATCTTCAAGACTTGAATGATAAACACAAGTTACTAAGCTCATTAGAACAGATTACACTCACATTAATGATTGTGTCCCCAACCACTTCAGTGACTGACTCAATGCCTTTCAGTGAAACAACAAGCTTGTTCCCATTCAGGTTCACAACACTCTGTAGACAGAAACCACCACAACATGGATTTAATGACTCTTTGCAATAACCCAAGCCACCTCAGGACACACACAAACAATGTCAAACATAATTTGGTGCAAAATGTCTTCTACAGCAGTAAATGCTATATCCTAGACAACATTTGCAATAATAAAATACTGCATTCTACTGAAAATATTGCATTGCTGCAGGAATAAGATGCAGTCCATTTCATAAGGGGTGTGGTCATTTCATCTTCAGTATTTTACCACAATTATGCAATACCAGAGGGCATTCAGTTGTGGCATCAGTAAGAATTGACACCATTCTTTTCTCATGGATAACGTTGAACATAGCCATAAGATGTTCATAATGTTAGACCCACCTTGACTTTCTCTCCAGTCAGGGTCTCCAGTTCACATTCTTGGCCGATTGTGAAGGAGTTGATAATGACTTTCGGGCCTGTGGTGACAGTCACCTTGAAGTGATCGCCGTTCTGCTCAATCTCAGAGATGCTCTTGATGTCTTTGCCCTTCTCAATCATGTCATCAGGAAGGCCTTCAAATTGAAAAGTTGGATCAGCCTTCTAGTATACAAGTGCAAGCAAATATTTGAGCAAAAGGAGAAAAACTACCTACGCCCTAATATAATCATGTAAATATCATGATGCAGGGAGACGACCCAACATGGTCCTAGTCAACTTCTCTACGTGGATAGCAAAGTAGGACTCACCAATGGCCTTCATGAAGGGCTCAAAATTCTCCTGAGACTCCAACTGATATTTTCCAGCAAAGGCCATGGTGAACTTTGAAGAGAAAGTGCCGGTTTAGCAGGAGTCAATCACATATATAGCCACTGGTGGAATAATTAACCTGGCAAGTGTCATTGATTATAGGGAACAGATGAGGTAATATGTTGTGAAACATGAGTAGGCTAAGACGTTGCCGCTGCTGATAAGTGATTCAACCCCAATCAAGAACTAAGAGGACAGCAACATGATCAAAGTGGCTATCAGTGATTCCACCTGCAAGTCATTGTTATACTTAATCAAAGGACATAAATATTGAGTATACCGATGCTGTCTAATGGTTTTTATTTTAGATCTATAATATGGGTAATATAATTGATCTGGCATTATTATATTTTGCCTTTTCAAATAGCTACATTTCTCCACACTTCAAATGTTGTCGCCACCCTTCAAATGTAAACATATATAGGCTCTAGGCTATTAGAAATCAAATTGTGGTCTGCAGTTACAAGTTAGGCTAAACAATCTTTTCCAACGAAACAATCTTTTCCAACAAAAGCCGATTGCATTGTTTTATTTTAATTGTCACAACTGTGCGTTCACTGGTGTATTCACTATAGGTCAAAGGTCAACTTTCAAAAAGCACCTGATAAGAGAGGCAGATATTCAACGCTAACGCAGAATCTCAATCGTCCACAAGGTGGCGTTGTTGTGCACAATTTATCAAGGGTAGCTCATATCAGAGCCCGTTTACGGAGAGCCGGTCCACTATCTATTAAATGCCTGCAATCTGTTGAAATACCGCTACTTTTGCTGTTGAGCAAGTGAAAAATGAATTGTGGTCTATGGAGCTAAGCGGCTAAAAGTCGTTGTTGTCACAGTCGACAACTTAATTTCTTAATGTACGTTGTGGTAGTAGCTACCTGAGTATAGATTTTCCACTAGAAATGAAATAAAAAGTCACTCAAGTCCTTTCTGCTTTTCATAGGATGGGCCGCTTTCCGCGTAACATGCTGGCATTTAGCTAATTCACTTGCTCCTCTCGTTGCAGTACCACCCGGAAGGATTCTGAGAGTGATCGTTCTCCCCCCAAAAAAATTCTCTGCTCATATCAAGTTGGCGTCACACATAGGCGTTACATAGCTCAGTGGTTGGCGTCCCCAGAGCCAGCCCAGCCCGGTGTTGTGCCCAAAAAGGCATCCCTACCGTAGAATGCATCCCCTTCTCGGGAGCGCGCACCGCAGAAACAGCGATTGGGCAGCTGTTTTTAACGTGAGAAAACTATAATTTCTGTTTATAAAATAGAGGTAACATATTATGCAACACCAAACACAGATAAGAAGTTGTGAATAAATATCATAGATCGCTGTTTTAATAACAACTTGCGACTTAATACCGCGAAGTAATTGTCGATTTCGGTCGGTCAATGGAGCAAACATCGGCTATATTTGGTAACATAGCCTAACTGTCTTAACTCTGAGTGTATTAGCGTACATGGAGCTACAGTAACACTGAAAATAACGTGCTGCAAAATGGATTTTTGAAAACGTTTATTAAAGTAGCTTAGGTTTACAGTGAGTTTTGTTTGGAACCACTAGATGGCAGTTTTGAAGTGAGAGCTTAAGCAGGTGGTTGAACAGTACATTGTCATGGAACTTCTATTAGGCAAGTCATATTTTAGCTGTCTGTGATTCTAGTATTGAGAAGCTTTCCTGTGCCACTCACAATCTGTCTAATTATAGTGTCCTGTACTCACCTATTATCTTGTGCTATGATGCTGTTCTGCACCACTCCTTAATCTACCATTTAGCAATGATGTGTTGTGGCAATCTCCTGCTATTCATATACCTGTATGTTAAAGCAAAAATAATTTCCCTTAAGTAGCCAACCTGGAAACATCCGTTAGCATCTATAAATGGAACAAATGCTGAAGATTTTGCAGTCCTATAGGAAGTTTTCCTGATGATTTACAGTTGTCCATCCTTAATTGTACTCTTTTAAGCTATGGCAAAAAACAAGAAGACTCCCCCAGAGGATGTGCCAGGTCCGATGGAAAATGGTGCTGAGGAGAGAAAATTACTGTATTCCAACATCTGTGTCCATTCGTGTAAATTCTATTTTAAAGTAAGTATTGATTTTTAATAGTAATATCTTTCAGCAGTCCATGGTAAACTGCATTAACATTAAAACAATTTGTTTTTTTTTCTGGTCTTGCACCCAAGTTGAGCAACCACATTTTTTTACGGTAGTCAAGGTGATTGCAAGGGTACTTAACATGGCTGCTAGGATGTTGCTGCTCAGGTAGTTATAGTGCAATGCCATTGTGAATGTGATTGCTAGTCTGTTGCTAAGATACATGGTGGCAAAAGTGTTGTTGTGGCTTTTATGGTGATTGTTACATTAACTTAATTAAGTAGTTGATGTAATAACTAGTTGCTGTAATAAGCCACATTCCTCCATTCTATGCAAAGTCTCTATTTGTTATGGCATACTGATTATGGCATTACTGATTGACAAGTACAGGTCAGTGTCTGAAGTTAAGGGTGTAAATAGTAAAGTAGTAGCCTGGGCCCACCCCTACTTCCTGTGGTGCTACATTAAATTTTGTGAGCAAGTCAGTATGGCCAAACTTCCATTTTAATGAATTTACTCTCCTGAAAAATCGGGCACCAATGAGAAACAAGCTTCTGCTTCTGCACATAAATGGTTATCTTCATCGTTTTGCCCAATGGATCTTCTGGTTACTGTTTCACAGTTAAGTGGTCTTCCGTGGACACACGCTTGGAGCCTCCCAATGTTCTTTGAGACTTAATGAGGACAAGAATTACATTAGTGGACCCTTCATCGGCAGCCACCACAAAGACCTCTGCTCCACCAACCAGTAGAGTCTTGATAGTTTAGGTAGTCTCTAGCATTATGCTGTAATGGACCCATAGGTGTTCATTTGAAGGTTATGTTTGTGTAATCCACGGCTTGTCACAGACTGATATAATTGTTCTTTTCAAAGGTTCTTTTCATGGAGCCCAAGTTCTAAAATAAGTCCAGTCACTGCCGTTAGACATGAGATGTTATTTGGATTGCATTTGATTCGTGAACAAAGTTGGTGTGAAATACCTGTAATCATAATATGAACCTGATAAGTAAATATTTTTTTTATTAATTCAACTTGGAACTGTTACTGTTATTTTTTGTATTCATATGTGTTTCCTTCCTGTTTATCAATTTATTAAATATAATGCCTATGTATTCCTGTTCTGCTCTGCTTTCCTTTATAGATAGATAGATAAACACATAAAGACATTTTTACTCATTTAATTTGCTATGGTAAAATAGGTGCTTGAAATGAATATTTTTTGTACCCAACAGCTGTGATATTTTCATACTTACAAGTTATTGAAACATTCAAAATACACTGAAACTTTGAATGGATACAATGCAGAAAGATGCAAAGAGCTGACATAAACACATTTTTACTCATTTAATTTGCTATGGCAGGTCAGAAGCATAGCAGATGCTTTGAAATGCATATTTTTTGTACCCAACAGCTGTGACTTTTGATACTTAAAAGTTATTAAATCATTCAAAATACATTAAAACATCTGTATTTTGAGTTAACCTGATGCAAAAGTGTGCAATGTGCAGAAAAAAATCTAATTTTACTGACCTCACTTGCTGTATCAAATCCGGGGTGTAAAACATCCTTGAAAAGTACTATTGAAAGAGCCAAATGGGGGCTTGGTAGCATTTTGGGACATATTTCATAAAACATCAACATGTGTCACATAGTTTAATTCGGGGGGAAATAACAAACTTGTTTGTCAAATTTGAGACCTGTAATTGCTTCTGTGTTGCCAGGAGGCGGAGCCAAAAAAAAGTGAAATTCTAGGGGGCACTGTGGAGTCTGTGAATGTGTGAGCTGCAATTTGACTTCACTTTCATGTTAACTGTGATATGGAGAATTCACATGCCAAATTTGAGATCTGTAGCTGATTGTGTGTTTCCAGGAGGCGGAGCCAAAAATGAGGAAAAACATGAATTTCTAGGGGGTGCTACAGAATCTGTAAATGTATGAGCTGAAATTTCACTTCACTCACTTATACTGGGTTAGTCATAGATATTACATTTCAAATTTCAGGCCTCTACCTACATGTGTGTTGTCAGGAGGCGGAGCCAAAAATAGGAAAAAACTTGAAATTCTAGGGGGCGCTACAGAGTCTGTGAATGTGTAAACTGTAATCTGACTTTACTGACTTTACTTGGATGAGGCATACACATACAAATTTTAAGACCTCTAGCTAATTGTGTGTTCACAGGAGGCAGAGCCAAAAATGTGAAATTTTCAATTTCTAGGGGGCGCTACAGAGTCTAAGAATGTAGAAACTGTAATTTGACTCCATTCACATATTAAGTGTGATAAGTAGATCAAACATGCCAAATTTTATGAGTTTATGATCAAGGCAAGTTAGAAACCCTAACCCTAGGTATAGTGTTCACAAATTGAACAGGTCAATTGGGTCAAGGGTTAGACCAGTAATTGTAAACAAATATGAACATGTAAATGGACTACATTTATATAGCGCTTTTCTACTCCTATGAGCACTCAAAGCGCTTTACAAAATATGCCTCACATTCACCCATTCACACACATGCATTCATACTCTGGTGGCAGTGGCTTCCATACAAGGTACCATCCTGCCATTGGGGTTCAGTATCTTGCTCAAGGCACCTCTACCACCTGTGCCACCATCACCCCCAGGTGACACATTTATTGACAAGGTGGACAAAACAATTTTCGCTTTCAAGTTTGAGACTTCTGACTGCATCTGTGTTGACAGGACAGAGCCAAACATCAGAGAAAACTGATATTTTGGGGGCACTACAGAGCCTACAGATTTAATATGTTCTGATACATATAAATGATACATGCCAAATTGTCAGTAAATAGTGTGAGGTTAAGATTTGATCTTGCTGACCTTTACAATGGCAATGGTCAGAACAGGCCAGCAGATGAACAATATTTTAAAGGATCAACACGAGCACATCAACACATGATGAACACAGAGAACACAGAAGTTTCTTTAAGATCAAATATATTTTATTGTCATTCTACTAAACATTGAACAAAAAGGACTTCAGTTTCCACAATCAGACTGAATATCATATTGTTTTTTTAGACTTAATTGAATTTGCTCAGGATCTTTCGGATCATTGACAGTAACAATGGTAATCAGAATTGTGTGTGGTTCTACAATTCTTAGACATAGTTGCAAAAATTTGAATGATGACAAAAACGACATGATAAAACATTTAATAAGGGTATCATTTTATACAATTTAGTGCATTAGTATGCATTAATTAGTGCATTAGTATGACAAAAAATTTTTAGTAAATGTAGAATATTTTTTTTATGGAATCTTCAGAATGTCATGGAAAGGCAGAAAAAACTACCACAGAAGATTATGTTTAAGCTTAATTATGTTTCTTATCTATCTATACTTTTACAGCATGTTCATACTATTCAGTGTTCAAGTGAATGCTGCTTGTGTATGAAAATGTCCTAATTGTCAAATCCCAATAATGCAGTTAGATTTTTCTTTTAGAAAACATGACAATACAAACACAGAAAATACAGATAACAATACAATTCTCTCGACAGAGAGACAGATTGACAGAGGTTAGTCATTTTTTAGTGACTGAAAGTCCAGTTGAATTGAAATCTTGAGATATTTTTATTCCTTATGGAAGGAATGACAGAGTCTTTACCAAGGCCAAGCCTCTGCGGGCAGACTGCAATGGAAATCTGACTGGTATACACCACCTGACTTTGTAGAACAAAAGTACAACCTCTTCAGCCGAAAGGTCCTTTGGTCAAGAGAATAAATTATGTGATACAGTAACTGTCAGATGAGTGATTATGTTGATTTACCAGGCTGGCTAACCCAGGTGCAATACACAGGCCGACCAGAAAAAGGGGGATGTTGGTTGTGATCAGAAGACAAGGATGATGACTATATGGTATTTCTCACTGGAAGTCTTGGTTCAGCCAGATGCCTTGCTTAGGAGATGGCAGACAACAGTGGACACCTTGGAAATAAAAAACACTGTGAATATACCAAGACAGTATATAAAGTATCCTTTAACATGGTCAATGAGGTTGATGACACACTAACCAACGTAAAAAACGACACAGGATGCATTAAGCAGTAGCTGTGTTTCAGTGGAGGTCTACATGCATTAATTATTCACTTGATTGAACCTAAAAGAAATTCAATTTTGTCTGCCTAGATGTGTTACTCACATATTTTCACACATTACTCCCACTTACTAACCCCCCTTTATCCCAACTACTAAAAAACACAAAGAAAAGGACAAATAGACAAACCAATCAACAAGTGATAAGGACAGGAAAGCTTCTCAATCACAAACAGCTGAAAGATGTCCGTTTCTAAAAAAAATCTTGCCTCATGAAAGTTTTATATTTATGCAGTGGAACCATACTTACTGAGCAACAGCAACTCTTGCTTCCTCTCCACGGCAAGGGCCTCCGGCGGCACATTCTCCAAACCAAAATTTGCTGCTTATGTTTTCGATAGCTGAATAAAGCACAGTTAAGGTTGAACACCATTAAACCCTCCCAACTGATCTGTTGAACCATTTCAGATGATTTGCTTAAACATACAGGTATAAAAATAGCTGGAGATTGCTACAACACAATATTGCTGAATGGTAAGGAGTGGTGCAGAACAGCACCATAGCAATAGGTGAGAAGTACAGGACAATATCCTTAGACAGATTGTAAGTGGCACAGGAAAGCTTCTCAATAATTGAATCACAGACAGCTAAAAGATGACTTGCCTACTAGAAGTTCCATGACAATGTACTGTTCTTCTCCCCGACAAGGGCCTCCGTCAACACATCATCCGAACCAGCATCTGATGCTTGTGTTTTGGCACAGCTGAATAAAGCACAATTTAGATTGAACACCATTAAACACACAGTAGAACTACTGATAACATCTGTTAAACTATTTCAGACATTCGATGCATCATCAAAGACTACTGTATTAGACAATGGTTATAAAAAGCATAATCCTATTTACAGACAAAGGCCTTACTGCTACAGTTTGGCCATACAAGGGTACATACAATGGCAGGCAAGTGGTACAGGACAATGTTGTGCAACAGTATGCAAGTAGTGTAGAGCAGTGTAAAACCACAAAATAGGTAAGCGGCAGAGAAAGCAGCGGAGGAGGAGACCAGTGGTGCAGGACTACATGGCAATCAGTAGTTTTGCTTTTGCTTCACCGTGTGTTAGATTTTCATGTTTGTGTCCAACTAGTCACAGTGTGTGTGGAGTTAAAAGATGTATATTTTTCTAAAAACCTACCTACATAAAAACAACCATCGTCCATGCTTCGGACTACACATGTTGATACTCTTGACTTTTCTTCTGCCAAAGGATGGGCGCCCCCCTTTCCTCCAGATCAGAGTGTGCCACTGGTTTGGAATAGATAAATAAAGGATAATTAAAGGTTGACAACAGCATTAAATTAGTAGGATTTTTCATGCCAGTTAATGATTTCAAATTACTTTAAACAGCTAGTTTAGTTTGAGACACAGGAATAGAATTGCATACTTTAACTACAAAAAATAAAGTGTAATATCAAAACACATTCTACATTCAGGTTAAGTGGGAATTTTAGCACATTTCAACGTGATGACACTAATTTAAATCGTCATTAATGTCGGGAGCTAGGCTGCATAGGCTAATGTTTGTATTGTGCTACTCTGAACACGTGTAGTTTTAATATCTAGGCTTTTGTTTCCCAAATAAGAAAACTCGAACTTGGATGATTAAAAAGAAATTGATGGAGACAACTATGTGCACTGGTGTGTATTAATCCTTAATTTGGGATCGATACCATTTCGGGCAAACTGCAAAACCAGCAGCAGCGCGTTTATTTTCTTCCGCTTAAACTACGCGTGTGATTGACCGTCCAATCACAACGGCATTTGGAACCGGTGTTCCGGGTTAGTTGATGTTCACGTTGACTGGTGATATTTGCGTAGTTTCGCTGAATATTTATAAGGCCCTGGTCTAAACGGTCTATGGACCTGCCTCTTGGGATCTAAATGGGCGGGTTTTTGATTTGTCATATTGGCCAAACGCTGGTAAGCAACACAATAAAAATCATCTCA
>JAGFZM010000184.1:123304-153439 GCA_017657215.1 Limnothrissa miodon | reverse complement strand
TGTGTGTGTGTGTGTGTGTGTGTGTAGCTTAGTGCAGTGATGTGCTCGGGGAGTGTTTCAGATGAGGGGATTGTAGAGGCCATGCAACGGTGCTGGGAGGAGAACCATTACCTAGTGTGTCCACACACAGCTGTTGCTGTCTGGCACTACTACCACACACCCCCAGTCCCAGGGGAGAACAGGTCAGACACACACATCACATACTGCCCACTAACAGAGACTCGTATACAGTTACATTCTGTCACATTTATCCACAACCACATGTGTGTATTCACACACACTTAATTGCTCGTGCATTTCCCCCCACCCACACACTCAGGTCGCTCACTCAGTTAGACACACACACACACACACACTCTCACTCATCCCCTCTCCTCTTGTGGCTGTTACCTAGGTGCTACCTAGCCACAGCATCCCCAGCTAAGTTCCAGGCAGCGGTGGAGAAGGCTGGGCTGCCACAGGAGCTCCCGGAGGCAGTGAGGGCCCTGGAGAGCAAGCCCACACGCTACACAGATCTGGAGCTGGGGGAGGACTGGGAGGCCCGGCTGAGGGAGCGCATAGAGGCCATCGGGACAGTCAGGGAGATTGGTTCACTATTTTACCCAGCAGGCAACAAACCCTAACATGAACCATGACTTGATGATTAAAAAACAGCCATTTTAGATACATGGAACAATTTAGACTTTCAGGAGGATTCTGTACTGAATATTGTTTTGTTTATGGTATGTTGATTTTTTTTTTTTTTTTTTTTTTTTCATTTTAAAGAATTATAAAATTGTATAAAAAAACAATACAATTAGCTTTAAAGTCTGCATGAAGAATGAAGATGTTTAGCTAAATGCTGCCAAGGATGTAATCTTGATCTATGCCACTAAGGTCTTAGATTGGATGCTGCAGTTTTGGGATTGAATGAAGTCCCAAGGCAACACATGGCTCTTTGTATCAAAATAATGTGTTATTGCAAAGATAAGTTAATAGCATTTTTTGGATAAAGCACACATGCCTAATTATGCTTAATAGTGTGTGTGTGTGTGTGTGTGTGTGTGTGTATGGGGTGAGGGAAAGTGTGTGGGAGTATGCATGTATATCTCCCTTTATCAGTAATGCCCTATGTACCTGTATTCACACTCAATATAACTTTATGGGCAGTGATTTTATGAGAGCCAGCGTTCTTCACCCTTTGAACTCTTGAAAAGTGTGTGTGTGTCTGTGTGAGAGAGAGAGAGAGAGAGAGAGAGAGAGAGAGACTGAGTGTGTGCCGATTTAATCACACTTGATAACACACAGTTCCCAGACTTTTCATTCACACATTAAGATTAATTATTTGTCAGTTTTATATTGTAAAGATTTTACTTTGATATCCAGTTATGATGAATCCAGCTATGAGCCTCCTGAGTTTGAGTTTTGTTTATGAACCTATTATAAACACTGAGTACAGCATACATACTGTAGATAGTATAATCGCGGGTATTATGTCTTAACTGGCATTATAATGCATTGAGTATGCTTCTGATTTCTAAAGGTCTTATCATGCAGGTTTGTTATGCATTTTAGCCAAATTGTCTTTAGTCTTATTTTGTAGCAAACTTTTTTGCAGACTTGTTTCAGTGGTATTCATGTTAACAGTGAAAACAAAAATAATATGGTGCATCTCTAAATCTTAATGCAGTATTGTGGTTATGTTAGACATTTGCAGTCCAATTAAGTACAACCGAATCATAGTCAAGTGGTATTTTCATCATACTTTAATTCCAGAAATCACTATTACAGTACAATACAGTATTCCTGTACTTGTGTTATACACATCTATTTATATTGATTTGCTGTACAAAATTTTGATATGTACATGTGAATGCTTAGGTCTTTGAATGATGTGGTCATTGCATGATTTTTTTCAACACACCTTCATTGCTTCAGACATTTCCTCATCAGTCCTGATCAACTCTTATTGGTGGAGTCTGAACGGGTGGGTCTGCCCACTGATATGGAGTAGCTTCACGAGAAGGTCTTTGCTGCTTTCTGATTGATTAAGAGGAGAATCCTCGTCATCAGCATCCAGGCAGGATTGGTCAACAGCACAGCCCTCTGGGGAAAAAGACACAATGTACTAAGTTATCATTCATAGTCCATAAATGTATTCACAAATGCATAACATAGATTGTAGTAAATCCTGAGGCTGTATCTGCTGTCTGGCAGAAGTAAAAAAACTGAAAAAAACACAACTCATATTTGTTTACTTAAAGATACTTTTCTAGTTGCATCTTTCTAATTCTTCCACTATTGATACGGATGAAAATGGAAAATTATAAAGGTCTTATCCTCCAAACCCCAATTCACATATGAACAGTACAAATAAAACCATTTTGTGATTTACCCTACTATGAGATGAATAAGTATGAGTTGCTTCAGTCAATGGAAAGAAACCAGACTAATATTTTGAGTATGTGACAGTTCTGGAAAATAACATCCAGTTGATGCCTGATGAATGTTTCTCACTCACCTGAGTCGCAACAGATGCCCGGAGTGGCACAGTGGCCATCCTCGGTACCACAGGCTCGGCCCCCGGCCTCACAGGGAGAGGGCAAGAAATTTTCCTCCAGGCAGCGGGCTGTCTCCGGAGAGCCCAGATAGCAGCCCATCCCCTCTCCACAGCAGATACTAGGACCAAAACAGCGGCCTCTGTCCCCTGGCCCACAAGACAGGCACTACAGCAGAGATTATAGTAAAGCAACAAAAGCACTAAGTGACAAAATAAATATGAACAGTGATAACTGATGACACATGTCCTAGTCCTATTGCATTTTACAATAGATGAGGATACATGTCTGAATATTAGATTATTAACTGAATTCCAATAAATATACTGTATTTAACCAAGTATTTGTCACATTTTCAGATGTTCTAACAATGGCAAGGAGTAATATGCAGTTTTTATAAGGCACCATAACTATTACAGCCACTGTAACCAGCACTTCACTGGTACTGATTGCAGAAGATGCTCGATTCAGCTGACTGAGCACATGACAATTCAGTCCGACTTAAAATCTGTTCATTCTTTTGCATTTCAAAGTGTACATTAAATTGATGGTGCACCTTTCTGGGCAGGTCCTGTAGGGATCTTTTGCCTCCAATGGGGCAGTTGGAGATGTAGCAGGCTGTGCACACAGACAGAAGGCACAGCAGGCAGAAAACCAGTCCTGGAGCTCCAGACATTACTGATGGATCACAGAAGAAAGGATCAGGTTAGCAGCAGGTGTTTTCACCCAGACAAATCACATTCAACTCCCTCAGAGGATTCCACCCAAGCTGTATGCTGAAACATGACAGTTTCTTATCTGCTCTTCTCTGGTACTATTTTGGATTAATGCCAAGATAAATATTAACTAGACAGAATTATTACGCACTTACTTTGTTGAGGTTGATAGTTGAGGGAGGTGCTGGTTTGCGTTGTATGATAAGAGAAGACGTGTCTTTCGTCTTGAGTATGAAAAGAGAGCCCCTTATATACTCTTAAAAAAACCTGAAGACATGATGTGGGTCTCTATCTCCTTGTTAGCAGTGATCACCCTCAGATTAATTGTGTGACCTGATGGGGTCAGTGCAGTGGCCTGTAGGAAGTCCAGTAATGAGGAGTGAGGTTTTTAATGGAGATCACCCGTGACCGTGCATAAGCACATCATGACAAGAAGACAGAACAAGGTTAAGTGGCCACCAGTCAGATTTTGAAGTTAAAATTCTGACAAAGCCATACAGGTAACTCTTGGCTCTTCAGCTACAGACAATCCTTATGTGGATCTTTCTTCTTTCTTCTCTGCTGTTGGGGAGAATACGCATCCATGCTAGAATATGGATGAAGGTCATGCTACATGACTTCCCTCATATGTCATATGGTTTTCAGTTATTGTGTTCACTTTACCAAGTGGAGGCCAAGAATAGGCCTATAATCTCAATTAAATAGACCTACAAACTAATTATAGGCTAAATAATAGCTATTCCATGCAAGACATATTACCTTAACAATTCCTTTATAGCCTGTTACTTAAGTATAGTCCGTGCTCAGTCATGCGCTAAATTATAGCTATAGTAGGCCGCAGCCTAGAATAAAAAAAAAAAAATGAATAAAATTATAATTTAAGCTACTCCTTCTCCAGTTCGGTCATCATCTAATTACACACATAAGGTCATGCATTTAACGATCACCTTTGTAACACTGCACAGCCTAGCAATTTACGCATAATTGGTTTTAATGATGTGCAAAGCCAGTGAATTAAACTTCATTATATGACCACAGTCAAAAGGCCAACTGATTAAAATAGTCTAATGACGTAATTTTGACGCAAAGATCATTGATTCAGGGACAAAATTCTAATCATAAAACAATTAAGTCATCATGGGCCGCATGGCGCCCGCGGACCGCCAATTGAATAGGCCTGTTATAGGCCACATCCAAGCCCCACTAGAGATTTTGCTAATGAAGCAGTGTTTGTGTGCACACACACAAACAATATAGAAGTTTTGTGAAACAAGGCTTATCGCAAAATGCCTATAAGTCATATTTAATATGGCTTAGGCTATATTGCAAACATCGTCATAATAATAGCCTGAATGTTTCTCCCGTGTCCTGCTTAAATTGCCCTAATCTGAAACATAATTCCAGTTTAAATAGGGGCACGCATTGTTTACAGGGGATTAACCAACAGATTTAATTTTTGACTGCCGACAGACAACATTACGACTCCTCCTCTCTGCTAGCGTTGCCTTTCACCTGAGCGCCGTGAGCGGGAGCCAACATGGCGGAGTTTCGGTAGCTCTGTGGTGGCCATCGCAGCTTCTCATGTAACGTCAGAAGTCACGGACAATGTTTTAGAGATAATACGTCGTGTACAGACTTTGATTCCCATTAGAGAAATAAACCGGACAGTGGTTGGAAGGCTCGGGCCATACTCAAAACATTTGCTCTGCTTCACAGAATCTCCAGCGTCGTTGAGTGTTGCTCTGTGACAGGGGGAGTAACCAAAGCCTGTTCCACAAGGGTGTCTTAGTTGGGGTTTTGTAGAATCTATGTGAAGAAATGTTTCAAAGGTAGGTTAAACAAGACAACTGTTTATTTGTATCGCTTTTTTTATGTTTTTTTTTTTTATCTGCTGAACAACATTGCTTCACTGTCTGCTTATGCTCGAGTGACAGTCAGCTGACACGGACAAGGTTGGTGCGCGATAGCTTCTCACTGATAACATAACAGAGCGACCCAGGGTTGTTACTATACGACATGTCCTGAGTACTGAGTAGTAATATCCATGTAAATAGATTATGCAATTTGAATAATGTTTTTTGTAAGTAGTATATGGACCAACAGTGGTACAAAAAAATATGATGAGTGTTGTTGTCATGCCATCTTGACTGGCAGTCCTTTGTTGTGTAGGCTACAGTAGGCTACGATAGACTCCCATGTGAGATGCTGTTTTATGTGTTATTAATCCCGCCCCTCCCCCTCTGGACCGCGTCCCCTCCATCACTCTCAATCTCACTCCCTCATCTGGCTAAAAAAATCCCGACGTTCCTCTGTCACGCAGCATCAGTCTTTTTTCTGTGTACGCTTGTGTGTTTACACACGCACTCAGAGTATAGCCCATATAGCCAAAACAAGTAGGCCTACTATCGTTACTGTGTTTCTGACTGCTGATCACAGTCATAGCCATCCACAGACTGCTCTAAAGCCTATAATGTGTATAAAGTCCTCTGCTCTGCAAAGGAATAGGCTACTCCTGCAGCGGAGTCCTCTTTTATCAGTTGACATGTAAATGCAGAACGTATGTTAACACACCTAAAGTGTCTGTTTGAATATCTGATTTGATAGCTTTTACAGATAGTCATGGCCAGAACTATGTGTGTGGATGAGGGAGTGTTTTGCATTCATGACCACAGGGCTCATGGTGGCATTCCAGGAATGAGTGAAATATCCTGGCTGTCTCAGCTGCTGCTGCTGCACACACCCAGTCCAGCGTGGCTTTGAAACGCAGAGCGCCCCTTCACACAGACTTGACACAGTTCTCCTGTAAAAACAACATCCTGTGTAGTGTGACCTTATAATGTTCCCTGTCTGAGTGATACTTGCTAACTCCTGTTGTCTTACTTACTCCAGGGCGTCTCTCTCTTTTGAGACACACACACCCACACACAGAGATTGGTTAGGGAGACCTTTGTGCCCAAAGTGTTGTTGTGGCATCTGTTATGTGGCATCTATTACTAATTGCTAACATGAGTTTTGGAAACTACAAGTCCCCTAAAACTCTATTGGGGGCTTTAGGGAAGATGATGGTGCAGGTGGTAGAGGTGGCGATCGGCAACTGGACGGTTGCAGGTTCAAGCCCTGCAGACCCAATAGAAGTGTCCTTGAGCAGTAACAGAACCCCTGGTGTTCCTGAACCCATGAATTGCCCCTGGTGGCAGAATGACATCTTGCATGGCAGCCTTTGCCACCAGTGTGTGCATGCATGTATGTGAATGGGTGAATGCGATTTGAGTGCTTGTCATACCAGTCATTATGAGAAGTGGAACTGTGCCAAAACCAAAAAACCCTGAAAAACCAAAACTGTAGTTGCTAACAGAATCTAATGTCTTCATCTATCTCTATCACTGTCTATATCTCCCTCTTTCAGGTAACACTGTTTCATTAGGTTGAGGTGTCCTCTCCTCACACTCATCCTTTCCATCGCTCCTTCCTGTTGCTGTGGCGACAACAGCAGTGGGAATGGCGGGGATGTCGGCCGCCCCTTCTCCCCCTGTCCCCCCGCTGGACACACTGTCGGTGTCATCACTGATGTCCGGCGACCTGGACGGGGACGAAGAGGACGGACTGGCGGACGGGGAGCTGGGTGACTTGGAGGTGAACCCCTACGATGGGCTGCCCTTCTCCTCACGTTACTACAGCCTGTTGGAGCAGCGGCGCCACCTGCCTGTTTGGAATCTAAAGTACAGCCTCCTGGAGCACCTGGAGGAGCACAGCATGGTGGTCTTGAGCGCGCCCAGTGGCTCCGGCAAGAGCACCCAGGTGAGAGAAAGAATTGTAGGGCAGAGTAGTTATATGCTGGTGTTGTTACATGCTGGTTTACAGTACCACATTCACCAGAAAGCACTAGGGGATTAGGGGAGATATAGAGAATGCGTTTGGTGATGTGGTGAGGGCAAAGATGGTACATTAACCCATGCCGACTGTGTGATTGTTTCTCCTTGTAATGCACTGCACGACATAACAATTAGGGGTAAAATCCTTATAAACACAGGGGCGACTGGAGACAACAGACCATTTTCAACAGGAAAAAAGCAGCCATATGAATTCTCAAAATGGAAATATACATATACATTGATACATTTAGCAGACGCTTTTATTGAAAGCGACTTACAAATGCTAATAATCAAACACTGTTGAAACTATGTAACTAGTGCATATTTGAGAGCAGAAGCCATAGAAACACAGGTGTAATAGAGACTGTAGCATCCAGGGGTTAGAAGCTGTAGAGCTCTTGAATTGTTTGTGCAGCACTATGTGCAACGTTGCCATGCTGCAGTTGTCGCTGCAAGAACTGGTCTGTAATGCTAATATTTGCTTACTTATTGACTTGCTACTCTAGACAGTGATGTAGAAATTGGCTGCATTTCTTTTACATTTTGATGTCTGCACCAAGCATGTGCTGTCAACCTGAAGTTTTAGTGTCACATTAGTGACACACCTACTTTCTACTGCAAACTTTCCACTTCCACAGGTTCCACAGTGGTGTGTGGAGTACGCCCTCTCTCAGCAGTTTGCAGACGGGCTGGTGTGCTGCTGCCAGCCGTATGCGGCGGCCGCCTGCAGTTTGGCAATACGGGTGGCAGATGAGATGGACCTCAGTCTGGGCCTGGAGGTGGGCTACCGGGTGCCCCACGACGATGGCTGCACCCCGGACACACTGCTCAGGTGAGTAACGAGACGCTTAATACTATATGCACTTTTCAGGTAAGCCCTACCACCCTATCACCAGACATCCAGCTCAGGTGAGGTATCCTTTAAGCCCTGGACCCTGGTTAGTTGAGTCAGAGCACCCAACACCAAACACTCATACGCTCAGGTTAACCCAACACCAAGAAGTCATTTCCAGAAGCATTAAACCCACCCTTGATTGACACTTGCCTTATATACATTCTCATCCAAATTATAGTCAGCCCTAGCAGTCAAGCAGTAGTTACTGAACTAACTTGAAACCATTCAGACAAAGACCACAGCAAGTTCTAAGATAAAGAACCAAAAGATGTTGTGATTGTTTCTGGAACCTTTTCAGAGTAATTGTGTACCTTGTTCTCTCACAGAACTGCACTAGATTAGGAATTTTAAGACTCTGTCCTACATAGCACCATTTAGGTCTTTAAATGGAACATTTCTATTTGTTCTGTGTGAACATCCACAGGTGAAAGAGCTAAAAAAAAGCCTAAAGGCACCTTGCTGTGTAATGTAGGATAACTTGGCCAAAGTCACAAAGAGGAAATGCTATCCTCTTCAGCCAGCACTGTCTGGCATATAGACAGTGATACAGATTTCCACTGCTTCTGGAAGGGGCATGGAGAAAATCCCTACTAAAGAGGCAGAAACCTTGGGCAGGTCCATGGCTTGTAGAGCCAACCCAGCTGCCAGGGTTCATGCAGGAAGAAGGAATGTGTGGGGGTAGTGGGGTTGTTGATCTGGTCCACCATGTGGAGGTAGAGGCATATGGAGGTAGAGGCAGTGTACTGAGTACAGTAGGGCTGGGTATCGTTGCTGATTTCCTGAATCGATCTGATTCCGATCCACGAGGTCATGATCCGATCCAATTCTCGATCCAATTCGATTCGATTCAATATCGATTTATTTAAGTAAAGTATTTAAGTATCGATTTTATCAAGTTTTCTTTGTGTCAATACTAGTTTCTATACTAGTTTAATTATTTAAGTGGGGTATAAGTGATTATTTTATAGTTTATGTAATCAGATTATAGCATTGCGTGGTTGCAAGAAGCAACTGCCATTGTTGAATCAGTATCGTATGTTTCAAACGAGAATCGATATTGATCGGTGAATCGATTTGTTTGAACCCAGCCCTAGTGGATGGTGTGTATGTGGGTTGGGAGGGCAAACAGGTGAACACGTTCATACATGTAACGGTCTTACTGATAATGATGCATGATGTATGAAAATTAAAATGTGTTATCAGCTATGGTAGTAGAAAATGGTAGCGGTCACTCAGCATTATCTGTCTGTAGTTTAACTTAATAGTGAAAACCCTCTGTCTGCCTGTCTTTCCGTCTGACCGTTTGTCTGCCTGTCTTCGATCCGATCAGGTTTGAGACGGATGCGCTGCTGCTGGGGGACATGATGTCGGAGCCGCTGCTGCGCCAGTACGGTGTGCTGGTCCTGGACGAGGTGCAGGAGCGGACGCTGTCCACCGACGTGCTCATGGGCCTGCTGAGGGATGTGTGCCGCCAGCGAAGCGAGCTCCGCGTGGTCGTGCTCTGCGACCCCCACACCGCCCCCGCCCTCGCCACCTTCCTCGGGGAGAACGTGCCCCACCTCGCCCTGCCGCCTCCAGAAGACCCCCCCACTGTGGAGACGGTGTACCGCGACCCCCCCCGCTGGACGGGAGCCAGCTGCAGCCTCATGTCACATGGTGCTGGATCTGCATCGCAGGGGAGAGGAGGGAGACATACTTGTGTTCTTGCCCAGTGCTCAGGTTAGTAAGTGGGTGTGTATGTGTGTGTTTGTGTGTGTGTGTATTTTATTAAACATACGGTAAGTTTGAGTCACATGCTCATGAATAATCCTTCAGTGAAAAAGAGAGGGGAATTGTAGTATTCATCTCAAAGGCAACTGACTGGATCGTTGTGTTGAGATGTGTACGTCTGTGTATGATATTGTTGTGTAGGCTCAGTGTTTGTAGATAATTGTGTGTGCAGAGCAGTATTTGTGTAAAGCTTTGAGAATGTATATATAGATATGGGAGTGTGTGTTTGTGTGTGCGTGTGAGAGAGAGAGAGAGAGAGAGAGAGAGAGAGAAAGAAGTGAAAGAGAGAGAGAGAGAGTACTACAGTCTAAGGCAAGGTTGTAATCCCATTACTTTCCTTTTTATACTACTGGAGCTGAACCATGGCTGTGGCCGATGGCACCCTGCTGTTCCTGCTCCCTTCACCTCCCTCTCCTTCTCTCCCTCTCTCCAGCCTTCTATCTCTTATCTCCTTACCATTTCATGCCGTCTCTACCTCTTTTTTGTCCTCTGTACCTCTCTTTTCTGATTTTTTTTTAATTCTCCTGTACCTCTGTATCCCCCTCTTCTCTGCTCTCTGTTCCACTTTCTCACTCTGTGTCAAGCAGGCTTTTATTACCTCAAGGCTTTTACTTATTATAAGCTACTGGCGGTGATGACTCCCTCTCTAATTATATCATCCAATATTCTTCCTCTCGATTACTTCCCCAAAGGAGCTGTGTGCCCATCTCCCAATGGCTCTGCCCCCTTTGTTTTCTCTCTCTCTCTCTCTCTCTCTCTCTCTCTCTCTCTCTCTCTCCTCCTCTGGTTTCATTGAGGTGGCCCATGTGAAAGATTAATCCTGTGTTTCAGGTGTCTCCTCAGGTGACACCAAAAGCACACTACCCACTACACACACACACACACACACACACCCATACACCCTTTATGTCAATATCACCACACCCTGTCCTGAGCCAACCAGCCTCTCATGATCCCACTGCTGTCTGTAGAACAGGGAATGTGAGAACATTTGCCAAGTCATTAGCCTGAAGTCACAGGCATGAGAGCTTGTGTGTGTGTGTGTGTGTGTGTGTGTGTGTGTGTGTGTGTGTGTGTGCGCGCACGCGTGTGTGTGTGCGTGTTTGTGCATGTGTTTGCATAGGCTTGTGTGTGTCTGTCTCTGTGCCTGACTAAAGTTAGTTAAGACATGAAAAAAGCTCTGTCTTTAATCTGTTTCAGAAGAAAATATCAACTCAGTGTCTGGTGTTTGTAAGTTTTAGATTGTGTGTGTGTGTGTGTGTGTGTGTGTGTGTGTGTGTGATGACACATCCATGAAGTAGCAGCCGTCAGACAGGACAGAGAGGAGGAGGAGCTGGAATGACCTGTCAGCCAGCCATCCCTTTAAACACCGCCATCAACAATCCCTTTAAGAGCAAGCAACACACCCACCACTCAGCTGCTACAAGTGGCAAATGATAGCCTCAGTTAGAAGCCTCATTCCAACATATGTGTGTGTGTATATTCCTTTGAGTGTCTGAGCAAGAAAAAAAGGGAATTATTCTGTGTGTGTGTGTTTGTAACCTCACAAAACAGTTGTCACTATTAGTACTGATTGTACTGATTGAATCATTTCTACATGTGTTTCTTTGCGTCTCACCTCCTTACTGCTGTAGTTACTAGTGCAGCCACACCCAGAACACCATAGCAGAATTCTTACACCCTGCAGCTATAACTATTTTCAGGGATGACATAAAGCTCCACTTAAACACTATGTCCTCAGTGAACCCCAATTAACTCCATTTAAACAGCTATGGCCTCTAACTCCAATTCCACAGGGACCCAGTCAGTACAGCTTTAAACCCATGATAATCAATAAGGCGTAACCAGTCTCCTGGTCTCTTTAAAATCGCTTCATTCTGCAACAGTGACTACAGTAAGCACAAATGATACCAACTAAAGGACTGTCAATCTGAGCTATAAGGTCATATTTACTGATTTCAGCTTTTGCAATGGTGACATTTTATTTTGTTCCCCCGACCCATGTGAACTTGCTTATGTGAGGTTTAATGGATGACCCCGTGACTAATGGTTTAGTGTGGTTTAGCTTATTAGAGGTTTAGCTTATGGATTGGCTCATATGAGGTTAAATGGATGACACCATGGCAGTGGTTCTTAACCTGGGTTCGATGAGTCTGTCTCAGGGGTTCGGCAGAGCCCCCTGCCGCGGAGGTCCAGACACACCCAAATTATTGTGTAAATTCGTGATGACATGCTCCGAGGGGTTCGGTGACTGTGCATATGAAACTGGTGGGGTTCGGTACCTCCAACAAGGTTAAGAACCACTGCACCATGGCTTTGGTAAAATTATTTTGAACATATTTACATAACTGATATCCCAACCCCCCACCACACTCTCTCTCTCTCCTTCTCCCATGCACGTGTATGCCTCTCCCTCCCTGTTTCAGGACATAGAGGCGTGTGCCGCCCTGGTGGAGAAGGAGTGTGTTGCGCTGAGCCCGCAGCTGGGCGGCATGCGAGTGCTGCCCCTGCACGGCGGTCTAGGGGGCGCAACGCAGCACGTCTACGACAGCGAGGCTGAGAGCCAGGGGCCCGACACGGACGCAGGCGCCCAGGCCAACGTGAAAGAGGAGGAGGGGGATAAAGGAGTGTCGGAGGCACTTGGACCCTCCATCAGACGCAGGGTCATCCTCACAGACACTCTCGGAGAGGCGTCCTTCTCTCTGCCTGGTGTCCGCTACGTCATCGACACGGGGCTGCTGCTCAAGACAGTGAGTCCCCTATGCTACTCAGTTTTCGCCAAAACATTGTGATATATGCTATATCAAATGCATATTCATATGCCTGTATATTGTATGCATTTTCTATGGTGGTTGCTAATCAATTAATACTGAAAAAAATACTGGACATTTTTGTTTGCTCGAACGTTCGATTTTTTTTCTATCCACTCATGTCTGTCAGGTTTACAACCCACAAATCAGAGCAGACTCGCAGGTCCTTCGGCCAATCAGCAAGCACCAGGCAAACTTGCGTACTGAACGGATCAACAGCAGCCTTCCAGGTGAGTCTAAGCATCCATGCTCTTCCTATCTTTTACACATTTGTTTTGACACAGCCAGGCCATCTGGCCATGAACTTCTACTGATCTCTGGTCAGCCGTTAGGTAGGTTTAACTAGCATAAAGAGCCTTACAGTCATAACCTTTCTGCTTCTATAGGGGTTGATGTTGTGCCAAAATGCCAACTGACTCAGTGTTTAGTAGCCTTACTAGGCTAGTAATCTAAAGTTTAGTAAGTGCATTCATCTCTGTCTCTAATCATGATGCATTCAAGTGCTCACTTGTAACAAGGACAGTAATGTCCACACTGTCTATCCGTCCTTCTGTCGAGTCATGTTTCTCATTCAGTACAGTCATACAGCATGTAGTCTATTTACCAACATCCCCTCCCCAACCCAACCCCCCCCCCCCCCCCCCCCCCCCCCCACCCCCCCCAAACTCCTACCTGTGCCCTGCGGCAGGCGTGTGTATCCGGCTGTACCCCCAGGCCCTGTATGAGGAGGGCATGAGTGCATTCCGCTGCCCCAGTGTGGTGGAGGAGAACCTGAGTCACTTAGTGCTGCTGCTCAAGCGTCTGGACATCGCCGACATGGGCCAGTGCAAGTTCCTCGACCGACCAGGTGAGAGACTTGCTCCATCATTGTGTGGAACTAGGAACAGGGCAGGTCACAAGCTGCACACTAACATCATGCAGTGCATGTTTTAAAGCTCCATGCTCCCCAGAAAAGATAGATAGATGGATAGATAGATAGATAGATAGATACTTTATTGATCCCCAAGGGGAAATTCAAGGTCCCAGCAGCTTAGCAAAAAAAAAAAAGGAAAGGAAAAAAAAGGAAAAAAAAATCTGGATAAATAGATTTCTGATTGGCTTAATGAGTGTGTGTTAATTCCGTATAGCAACACCTCTTAAGTAGACCTGAAAAAGTATATAAACAGCATTGCGAAGTTCTTTGCCCCCATGTTGTTTATTTACTCCACACACCAGCACACCTTGATGGTCGTTATCCCTCACGTAGTGTTGTGTAAGTTGTATAGCATGCTCTGTTCTGTTTTGTCCAGCACCCGAGGCTCTAATGCAGGCCCTGGAGGACCTGGACTACCTGGCGGCACTGGACGATGACGGAAACCTGTCGGAGGTGGGCATCATCATGTCCGAGCTGCCTCTGGAGCCCTCGCTGGCCAAGGCTCTCATCGCTGCCTGCGAGTTCGATTGCGTCAGCGAGCTGCTCACCATTGCCGCCATGCTCACAGGTGACTGCACGTCCCCACAATGCCCTAGTGTACTATAATTAAGTAGAGATTGATTTCATGGGATCTCATTGCATTTCAGGCCTTGTTTTAGACTGATGGATAATGTTTTTTTGTCTACTATGAGAATTAGTGCAAACAAGTTCAGATGACTTGCATTGATGACTACCCATGTACTGTATAGTGTACTTGTATTTATGGGCCATATATGTCTGTTCAAAGTTTAGGTGAGCACCATCTACTTAGAGCTTGGGTTATTTGAGCTACTGCTGGTTTATCTGGTTATGTTTACAGGTAGTGTACACTGTACAGTATTAGTGTGTGTGTGTGTGTGTGTGTGTGTGTGTGATGTGCACAGGTTGTCTACAGTCTGTAGTAACAGGGCAGGGTTCACTAGGTTAGGGTCAGTGATATTGTAAGTGTATGATAAATTGGATGGGGTTAACTCGCTTGCGGAAGACTGCTGCTCATCACTGGACCAGGTCAATCATTAAGAGTGGAGATCACCTAAGAGCAGCTCTCACATACTGCATGGACTTGACCAAAGGATTCCACACAGGACCTCAGCAACATCAGTGTAGAGTTTTCTTTATGTCTCATTTAGGCTTGTGAGTCCTAAATGCTGGTTAGTGCAGCAGGTTTGTGTGTATGTGTCTAGATGTGTGTGTTGCATTTTATTCTATTGTTAAGTGTAGTGTATTATAGTATTACCGTTATGCATGTGTGTGTGTGTAAGTTTTCTTGTTTAAGTGAGTTCTAGCTGCAAGAATCACCCCCCCCCCCCCTCTCTATTTTGGCCCTCAGCTCCTCCATGTTTCCTGACTCCTGCACCAAATAAAGAGGAGGCTGCAGCCACACACAGACGACCTCTACTGCACTCTGAGGGAGACCATCTCACCCTCATCAATGTCTACAATGCTTACATCCAACGTGAGTCACACACACACAAAAACTTGCCCTCATCATTTTTTACAGTGCCTACATATGCAAGATAATCACATCTGACTTAACACCCACTGATTCTGCTGCTGATTGCACACAATAGTCACACACATCTCACACACACTCCACAGAAAAGTGAGCAGAAGCCAGATTGTTATTCAGATTAAACTCAATTCAGATTGAAATCTTTCAGATAATGAAGACGAGACCTGGTGCGCCACCAACTACATCAACGCTGCTGCACTGCGATTGGCTGTGCTTATCAGGGCGGAGCTCCTCGAGGTGATGCAGCGAATTGAGTTGCCTGTCTCTCCCCCTGCGTTTGGTTGTCAGGACAACAGCACCAACATTAAACGAGCCCTTATCTCAGGCTTCTTCCTCAAGGTGAGCTCAGTGTTTCAAATATTAGAATTGAGTTATCATTAATGTTGTTTCTGTGTATCTGTGTAACCAAAGAATGTTTCTGTGTGAAAAGTGAAAATGTTCCAGCAAGGACGAGTCTAAAGCTGGTCTTCTTCCATGTCAGAGGTGACTGGATATAGATCGAAATGGAAATGTTCTCTTAAGTGCAGTATGTTTGGATAAAAGCAGTCTGAAGCTAGAAACTGGTTTATCATCACCGTGGTACTCGCACTCTCTCCTCTGTGCAGAGTAGGCACTCAAGCTTGTGTTTCTCCTTATTCCATTTCTGTCTTGCTCAGAGTTTTCTTGACACTCAGGTACAGGTGTGATCAAAAAGCCAGTGAGGCAAGATCAGTCTCTGTTTTTGGTTTACACAGTATAACAGATAAATTCTGAATTAAGGCAATTAATTAATGTACGGAGAGCTCTTTAGTTAAAAAACTCACAAACTAGGCCTTTTTTTCCAAGTCTGTTTTGGAGGTGTTTATTACATAGGTTTCATAATAAACAATTAAGATTTAATTTGTGTTAAATGCTTAATGCTAAATGCTTGCCTTCTGGCACCACACTTCAAGTTTGTGTGATATTTTAGTCTTAATTCTAATCGTTTTGTGTCTCTGTCCCCTTAGGTGGCTCATGATGTTGACGGCTCAGGTAACTACCTGCTGCTGACACATCGACACGTGGCTCACCTGCATCGTTTCTCCTCCTACCGCTGTCGCCGGCCACAGCCCGGTCCGCCCGCCTGGGTGCTGTACCATGACTTTACCATCTCCCATGACAACTGCATCCGCACCGTCTCCGAGATACACCCCCACATGTAAGCCCCATGTGCCTCTGTTTTCAGCCTCCTTTGATGACACACTCAGGCTTGGTTTGCAGGTCTGCAACCTCTGTGCCCATAGACTGTTTATAAAAGTCTATGTCTGTGCCAAACAAATATGGCAGAGCATTTCAACTGCATTCATGTGTTACTTTTCTTATACACATAGAAAAAAAACAGTTGTGCCCTTGAGCAAGATGCTTAACCTTAAATTGCTCTAGAGGAGACTGGTCCTGACATAATTGGTAGTTGATCAAATGTAGGTTGCTTTGGATAAAAGTGTCAGCTAAATGATTAAATGCAAATTTACTTTGAAAAGAGATCAATTGTTTAATTAATATGTAGTGTGTTGGTGGTGCACAAATGGTTGCATTTGCATTTTGTAAATTGTGAAGTCTCATTAACATTGTGTTGTGTTTTTTTTCTGTGTTGTGTGCTTTGTAGGCTGGTGGAATTGGCACCTCAGTATTACCTAGGTAACCTACCATCCAGTGAGGGCAGAGACTTTCTGATGGAGCTTCGGCAGAGCCTGCTGCCTCCAAATGACCCAGACGAAGAGGGTGCAGAGGGGGCAAAGGGCAGAGGTGAGGCATCGGACCCACGGAACCAGTACAGCACGGAGATGTGCCTGATCCAATGATGACCTGGCAGGACCCCAGGCTTGTGCTGCAGTACGCTCTGGGGAAAAAAATGGAACCTTCCCTGAGCTTGTTCTATACACCCTAGGTGAAGACTGTTCTTGAGGACGAACACTGTTCTAAAAAAAAAAAAAGACACCTCCTTCAAGTGTAAGACCATCATGGTTTACATAAAAGAATATTTAAAAAAAACACACTCTGCTTCAGAAGTAGAGGGGGGATGGTGGTTGTCGATGAAAGAGATTCATCCTGATCTTCCTTGAGAGACTTTGGTGTCCAAGACATACAGTATGCTAAGGTTAAGCCATACAGAGCACGGTTCCACAGAGCTGCAGAACTATGCAGTGTCACACTGTGTTTAGGTCATCATATGCCTTTGTTCAGCATGACTATCACCAAGAGACCCCTTTTCTAGAGACATGGTTAATGTTTCTTTTTCCTGAACCGCCTGAAAGCTAAAGCCCTTTATGTCTAATGTCATGTAGTAGCCAGAGGGGCTTGTGGATGTTGACCTCTGTTTTAAAGTGCAATACAGAAAGGCCTGTATTTCTTGCTCATCTCACACATTTCCTCAGTTGCAAAAAAGTGTTAACCTAAAGGTTCTAGGTTCCAGGCAAGGGTTCTAGATAATCTGGAAAAGCCAACATTCTCTGACCCATTCAACGGGAACCTCCAAAATCACATAATTTAAGTCAGAGATTTTCTTAGAATTCTTTGAGCAGACCAGCAGCCTTTGAAAAAAAGATGTTATAAAGTGTAATGAATTTTCTGACGGTACAAAAGGCAGTCAGAGAACAGATATAAGTCACATGTTAACACAAAACAAACACATTCTGTAGATGCTCACAGGTGTGTGTGTGTCTGTTTGTGTGTGTGTGTTGCTGGGTGGCAGGTGAGCTGAACGGGTGAAAATTGGGATTGCAGGGGTATCTGTTGCCTCTGCTCGATCAATCTCCTCTTACGCACCAAACATGTTGCGTCAGACCAGACTGTCTTGAGGAGCTGGTTTATAGAAGCCTAATATTGATTTTTGCACGGCCTGTCTGTGGACCAATGCTGACAGCAGATGGCAGAGTCGAGTTTCACTGTAGCATTTAAGTGCTCATCACAGGCCAGTTTTTCAAAAACATTTCCACTTGTCATCAGAGACATTTTCCATAACCCAATTATCTTAACACATTTGACTGAAGGGGGTGCAGCGTTTTAACATTTTATGTTTAATGTTTTCATGTACACATCTATTTGCTGTATTCATGTTTAGCAAGGGAAAAGAGAAAAGCGTCAGGTTCACAGGTGCACACAATCATTTTGATTGGTCTTAAGGGAAACGGAGCTTTTCCTGTATTTCCCTGTAGATCACAGAATAATTCCTGGGTTTAAATGAGAGAGAGCCAGAGTGTGAATGAAGTAGAGATGAGTCATCTGGCTATTTTAAATCATTTTAATGGGTGGGAATGATGCACCCTCTGTCACTTCAGGTTATTTCTGTATGCTATTTGAGTATGTGCCTGACCTTTTTGTTTGGGTGCTTGTCATGGTAAAACTCATGGTACAAGCTTCAATGCAATAAATCCTGCCTTGTTTGATACTTGGGCCTCAATACATTTAAAGTTAAATGTAGATTCGGATTATCAGTGCAAAATTCAACAAACAGGTTTCAAAACATTCTTCCCATTTCCCCATAGTGAATCGAATAGCCTGTTAGGTGTACTTTTGAAAAACTGGCCCTTGTGATGGACCATAGATTAGGACTCTGCTGTTGGTTGAAGCTTTCATGCGGTTGAGCTTAGGCCACTTTCTATGACGTTCCTATTAAACTCTGGTTTGTACCATTTGTATTTTGCCTCAAATGTCCTCTATTGTTTTACAAAAATCAGAATATCTATATATTGCAGTTGTTAACTTGCAAAAGAAAAAAATAATAAAATAAAAACCTTGAACCTACTGATGCATGCACTGTGCAGAACTCCCATTAAAACACTTTCATAAATGAGCTTGTTGCCAAATGTTTCAAACTTTATTAACTAACACTAGAGGACATGTTCATCATACCTTAAACTTTGACCCAAACAGTTGATGGGTGAGAAGGCCACAGTCAAGCAATACTAAAACGTACAGAACATGCTCTTAAATGAATACCAAACCAAGGCAAGATTAACAATCAATGTAATGACTAGTTTAACTCTTCGCTTGCCACAAAAGATCAACAAAAACAAAGAATGCTTCATGCCAAAGCAAAAATATTTAGCAAACAAAAATTAGAATAACAGCACTTTCAGTTTTTTTTCTCAACATTTTGCAATGTACTCATTCCTTTGTGTGAGGGCACTGGATTTCTGCTCAGCTCATCACTGAACGCAGCTGCAGGGGATGCAGGGAGCACCAGGCAATAGAGAGACCCAAGAGGGTGTGGCTGGAGGAGGCAGCCCAGGAGGAGTAACGCTTCAGTCAAGTCAGATCAGTGGGTGGGTGGAAGGTGCTGAAGTGGAAGGCTAAGGAACAGAAGAAGAACCACATGGCCTCAGAGCCTAGAGCTGAATCCAACTGCCCCCCCTCCACCCCTAACCCCTCAAAGATGGAACTGGCATGAATCAGCCAACTTAGAAAAAGTCAATTCGTGCAAGTTATGTCTTCGAGGGCTTCAGGAAGACACTGGGATTCAGAGTCGTGGTGATGAAGGCTCATAGAGGAAGTATAAGGTGTCCGGTGCAGGGAGGGGCTGCCTTCTGAGGCTTTTATTTTCATTTCTTTTTTGGCTTCGGTTCGAGGGCTTGTCCAATCTCCTTCCCGCGTAGCCTCAGGCCTACCAAAGACAGCATACATAGATATTCAAAAGTCCCACAGATATCTAGACACAAGCAAAAGCACATGTGTTAGCTATGACGAAGTGCTACATACCAATGGCTCTTTCAATCTTTCCCATAACTTGGTTGTTGGGGATTGCCTTCCCACTTTCATAATCTGCGATGACCTGAGGTTTTTCATTGATTTTCTGTGGCGAAAGTCAAAGTTGACACATTTAACATTATTTATTTATTTATTTTCAGGGCTTTTTAGTCTTAGACAATGTGCTGGGCAAATGTGATCTAAAATTATGCCTCTGAGTTCAAATCTCAAACAGATCTTGAAGAAAAATGGGAGCTTGTTTAATTTCAACTGTTGCTAGATGTTGGCTGCAAATTTTCCTTTGATCGTTTTGGTTCTGAGGACAGGACACACATGAACATGGTAGAGGGGAAGTGCCATGCAACGCCTACCGTGGCCAAGTCCTTTTGTGTAAGCCCTTTGTTGGCCCGGCCCAACTGTATGACCCGGCCCACCTCCAGAGGCACCCTGATGTGGTGGAGCTCCTCTGTCTCCCGGTCCAATTTTGCCGTGTTCTTGGTCACCACATGCTGCTTGTTCTGACCCGCAGCCCCTGGGGTAAATGTTAACACACACACAAATAGCATCACTAACGCAAAAACAATTTGTTTTTACACTATGCTACACAGTAAAAATTGTCTTGACAGTTTTTTTTTAATCTTTGGTACTGCACTGCATATTTGTTTGGTGATATGGTATAAATTCTTTTGCTTCGCATTGAATTGCAAATCCCCCTTCTGCTATGCATACCGTATTAAGGCATACTGAAGGCCGATGTGCAGTATAGCACAGTATAAATATCACCAAGCTTCTATATTTGAGCGGGACCGAAGCTGCAGTAACTGTATCAATGATATATCATATGGCAGCATACTGAACTGTTATCCGTTTCAGTGCACCACCCTGGTAAAATAACTGTGTCAAGCGTTTTCTTTGACTTATGTGGGAAAAGGTAAATCAGGATTAAATTAATGAGGTGCCCTCACATTTCTTTGTTGTTTCAATGTCTTCGCCACGTCTTTGTGCCGCTGTTATGGCCTGCAAAACAGGCAGACATCAAATACACATTTCATTATACAAGTGGTTTTAAGCTCATTTACATTATATTCAAAATAGAGAAAAACTTTGAGCTGCTTATAGTGGAATCGCTAGTTGTCTAGCCCTCATTCCTATTAGTTCTTGAAAGCAATTATAAGCACAGAGGAGGGGGCTCCAGTGAGATAGGCTCTTTTAAGACTAGTCTGGAAGGTAGTAGTATGACTAAAAGTTGATTATTTAAGTTACAGTTTTACTTGAAAGAGAACTCTTTCCTATAATAAAAAAAACAATGTTGTACAGCAACATCTTAACTAAAACCTCATGACGGTACCAAGATTTTCGAATAGTCCTACAACATAGAGAAGACAGTGGCCCGCCAGGTTCTTTTCCTTTGACGGCCGTTGTTAACACATTTAGGTTATGGAGTAATTTAGAGCATTTCAAGCACTGTCGCATCTCAAGCTGTCTACACAATCACGTCAATCACTGGATATTCTCACAGGTCTTTGTGAGGCTGCATGCATTTGTTTACAAATGGCTTTCGTTTAATGACAAAGGCATACCACTAGAACTAATTAAGTCATTTGGCATAAAATCATTTCCACAGCCCGGGGTGAAATATTTCTGACTGTGTACGCGGTCTTTTTGTTTTTCTGTCAGACTAAACCCAAGACTTTATTTTGTTACTTTGGGATGCTTAACAACTTGCTTAACACTAACTTTAAAATCAAACTGCTATGAAGTTGGCCACACACACACACACACCTCGTGCTGTTCATTTCCTTAAGTCATCATACTTTTGCAGACTCAGATGATTCTTGCAAACACTCAATACTTGCCAATTTCACTCACACTATAAGACCTACTTAATTGATTAAATAAATGACACCTGACTGCAGCTGAAAACAAACAATAAGCAGCCTGTTCACTTATAAACACGGTAGTCTACCATTGATTGTACCTTGAGATGCGCTGTCCATCTATAAAATCAACGGACTATACTTTGACATCATCCACATGTTGTTGACACAATGTCAGTCGCTGTCTGATGGAGTCGTGCATTTTGCAAACATCACAAATTTCTAGATTAGCTGTGCATTGAAAAAATGTATAATATTATAATGGCTGTACTCGTCATAAACGCACAGCCGGTGTCATAAATCTGACCGTCCGTTGGCCACACATTTGATTGGTGTAACTTAGCCAGCCAGCAAGCTAACCACATCAAGTTAAAACACAAGCCTGTAACGTTACGCCCCCACGCCACAATGTGTGTAACATTAGGGTTCCTCGGTTAGTAACAGTTAATATTAACAGTTTCCACTCATATATGGTTACTCTTTTTACCTCCCAGTCGTGAGCCAAGAGTGGCCCAGCGATATGTGTCAAGTCCGCGAGATTTATTTGCGCACCTGCCTGCTCGGGCAGAGCCTACAACCGAGCGCAGGTTTGAAACCTTCCGATTCATTCCCTAACCTCCGTTATGCTACGCTAGCTTTGGCTAGCTTGCTACACTGACGCTAACTACCTGCTTTGATTTCGCCTGCGCTGACGACGGGCCTTTCTTCCTCAAGACAGTCACAGAATCCCAGTCGCTTTCAGCCATCGTTTCCAAATAAATTAAATTAACTAGCTAAAACAATGTATACACAATAGCCCTGGCAGGTTCGACGGTTGGTTAAAAATCTCCGGATTCTAGCGTTCAAGCAGACAGTCCTTCTCTAGTGGCCAACGTCACACGAAACACCGCCCCTCCTGATTCTGAAGTCTGAAACTTTTTTTAAAATCAACAGAGGCCTGTGGTAGTGACAGAACTTTCTGGAAACTGTCTGGATTTGGTTTGGAGGATGTGTCATAGGCTACCCTGGACTTTCTCACAGGATCCTGGACTTTCTCACTCACAGACCTCAGGTGGTGAGCATCGACAGTCACCTCTCCTCTACCTTGGTCTTCAGCACATGGTGCCCCCAAGGGCTGCGTGCTCAGTCCACTTCTCTACTCTCTCTTCACACACGAGTTGACTGCACTGCTAGGCACAGCTCCAACGTGTTTTTAAGTTTGCTTACGACACCACCATCCTGTGCCTCATCACAAATAATGACGAGGGTGCCTACAGAGGTGAAATCACTGACCGAGTGGTGTCAGCAAAACTAAGATAGTGGACTTCAGGAGGCAGCCCTGTGGCCAGCACCACCCCAATCTACATCAACAACGCCGAAGTAGAGAGCTTCTGGTAAGAGCCATAGGAGTCTCCCAGCACGCATGAGACTCAGGGACAGCTACTACCCCCAGGCTGTCATTTACTGAACGCTGGTAACATCTGTATAACAATATGTGCCTAGGCTAGGGCATTATGTGCAACATCATCAAGTGCAATAATATTGTGTGCAATTCAACCCTCACAGAAATGTCACGCTGGTCACTTAACTCTATTCTGTTTTTCTTAGATCTAACTATTAAATATAGGCTAGCTAGAGTGTCATATATAGATTTTCAAAGGCTACTTCTTGCGAGTTGATCCAATTCATTGCAATGCTGATCTTGTCTTAAAGAGGGACTAAGCATCTTTTCCCCTCACTGTCACGAGATATTTTCCTTGTCTGGGATTGGCCGTTTCTTTCTGGCTCCGTCCTTGTCAGCTATTGCCATCACCATCCCGATTTACGCTGGATGCGTAGTGATTACCCCCACCTGAAGGTCTGCATTGAAATTGCATTGTAGGTGGGGCGCTACTGCTGAACATTGCAAATGAGGTTCCTATCGTTGTAGGCACTGTCAGGTAATTAAAAAAATGTATATTATTAAGAACTGATGAATGAATTACGCCCTTTGTGCATTTTTGTACAAATTATCAAAACCTGGCTACTACAGAATACACAGACCAACAAATTAACATCATAAAAGACAACAAACAAGAATTATAAGATTTGTATTGTCGCTGCATCACCAACACTTTAAAGTCCATGAGGAATGATGATCACTCAAGCCGACAGTGAAAAATTAATTGTAAATATTGCTCAGTCAACTCTGATTGCTTTGCCTGGGTTACCAGGCACAAGACATCTCAGAGGCAGCATCACTGTTGCGTCGGGTGCGCATAGGAGACCAGCCAAACTCAGACTGGGCGTCTTCAGCCAAGTGCAAATGACCCCAGCGGGAAGACTGCCGATGGCCTTGCTTCCCTTTCCAGGATCGAGGCTTGGTGTTCATCTGCAGATCACAAATTACTGGATCATTGCAAGGTATCAATTATCTGCATTTGTTTCATGCATTACAACCCAATTACTGTAATGGCACGCTAATTAAAATTTCATTTGTATTTCCTAGTATGTGTAATTTCCTTCTGGAATAAATAAAATATCTATCACTCATAGACATTCAATTTCTTGACAACTAAAATCACATAGGTAGGTACTTAGAAATTGCCCTGCAGCCACCTTAGACTTAGACTTGAGATATGACAAGAACCTTCATTTTTCAAGGTTACATGTCATAAACAAGAAGGTTAAGGATAATAGGCCAGGTTTCAAGTTTAATCAATAAATTGGTTGCACACCTGTACAAACACAGTAGTGTTCATCTGGAGTGTATCCACACGCTCAGTCAGATGACTCAACATGTCCATGTGTTCAGCAATGGACTGTTTCAAGTCTTTCGAAGAATTCTGAAAAAAAAAAGGAATACATCTGCAAAAAAGTGCATTATGCATTTTCATAAATCAAATACTCAACATATTGTATCACACAGGCACAAAATATGGACCATAAAGCATTGAGGTGTCGGTTTTCCAAATCCCACAGTCTGATCACTGATGCTAAAACAGCAATATTCCATGTATGCAGTTAATTATGGTGTTCTGTCTATCTTTTGCAGCTTGAATACCATTTGCATGCTTAACAGGCTGCCAGGTGAATGGACAGGTTTCACACTATAGGCTTACACCATAGCACTCGTAGTGACGGTCGTTGATCCAAGCACCACATAATTCACATTGAGAGATCAGATCTATGCTAAGTATGTCAAAAATGGCTTTCTTCCACAATTGCTTTCTCTTTCTCTTGAATTTTCTAAATTCACTGAGGATTAGTACGTTTTTTTATTATTCCACACTTCTACATTCAATTGTAAGGAGCCAACAGACTCCCGCGTGACTGGTCTGTTAAAACATACCAGCACGTCAGTGCAAATACCTCTATTCCATCCCCACGAACGTCTTCTTAAGGAAGTGTGCTTTTCAGTAAATACATAAGTAGCCTACACTTCTTGTTGCTTACAGAATGGCCAATCTTATATTTTAAAACACCGTTAAAATCGTCAAAGCACTAGAGCCAGGTGAACTCCTACCACAGAGAGACTCTCCTTAAGGTCTCCAACCGAGAGACGAATGTGTTCCAACTTGTCTATCTGCTCTTTGAGGCGATCATCCAGTTCCTGCATCAACATTAACCCTTCATTCGGTCTCCCCGCTTTCACCGACATCCTGCCAAACAAAATAGAAAATACAGCTTACTTATGAAACTTGACCACCAAGTTTTAAAATCACTTTACACACAATAAAAAACTACTCCGCAGTGTAACGAAAACTTGTTTTTGACTATAACCTATCTCCAAATGAATCACTCGGACATTCGATGCCTCCACTGCCCTTATCTTGCGCGTCTTGACCAAATAAAGCTAGCGTTGCCTACTTTTCTGCCCAAAGTAATTAGCTGTTTGCAGACAAAACTTGAACCAATATGGGTTGCTGCTTTATGAACCTTCCACCTACAACTTCGCGAAAGCTCCTCGATCCGGTAAAAACCCTTAGTAATTCCTACTTATTCTGCACATGACTTATTGTTGACGATGAAAGAATACATTACCTTACTCTTTTGCCGAAAGCCAATCCTCTTCAAGGCGACCACTAGGGTGGTCCTATCTGCCAAGGAACGTGTGGAATTCAGCGTTATGGCGACGTCACTTGGATATTATGTTTCCCTACCGTAGTCCGAGGAAAACACTAGTCTTATTTTCTGGAACATACTTAAGGTCATATTTTCGCTTCTTTACGCTAAGTGTGTGGGGGAATTTTGAATTGTTTTAATTAAGTGTTGAATGTATTTCTTTAAAAGGTGTTTTTGATGAAGCTTGTTTCATGTGATTAAGACATTTAAGGGTGAAATTAAACAGTTTAATGAACAAAGAAGAATGACGTGACAAAGTGTTGTAACAAATGATTTTGGTGTGATTTCCTTAAAATATGTGTGACTGTCTTAGATTCCTTCTCTTTGTCGAGGTCAGATGCTGTTGCAAATCACTGGTTAGATGCAATAAGCAGCTCCGTTTCTTATCTGGGGCCTTCTTGGCCAGGAAGCGTCCTAGGGAACGAATGGGGGAGCGCGGCGCCATTGCTGCCTATTTGGTCTAGGTGTGATAAAATAGGCGACAGCTGCTGATGTATCGATAGGCAGAAGAATTTATTGTTTTAGTGATCAAGTTGGGCAGAGACTTGCCTTTTATTTTCACTCTGTTATCTTCGTATAAAAGGTTTTGTACAACATTGCTCCGGCAGACTAGTCTCGGGATCTCGTTAAGTCTTGTTCCTCGACTAAAGAGCTTTTCATCCACCGAATCTCTCGCGACTCTTCATTTATTCAACACTTGGTAAAATTCTCTTACGACAAGTGTCCATCTAAAATGTATTGAATATTACTGCTGAAACCCAAAGGTTAATAGAGGTGACCGGTGTAACTCAAAACCTCAACACAAATGCATAGTAGGCTTTTTTTGTAGAAAGCACAACCTGCTTTATTTTTCTCTCAATGAGATCTTTAACAAGAAAAGGGCAAATATAATCACATATTTGAAAGAATAAACAACGGTAAGGGATAAATAGGCGTGTAGGATCAGCTTGAGGAAAAAACTGGTCCTTTTTTAAACAAAATTAAATATGTAAAAGAAAAAAAAAGCATAAACAGTAAAATATCCATAGCTGGCCCTTTTAAATACAAGTCTACAAGACAAGCTGAAGGGCAGAAGTGTGTGTGTGGTTGTGCGTGCCAGTACATCGACGACTGATAACGACTGGGCAACCATCAAAGCAGTTCCAAGTGCTGAGACAGAATGTGGGGGATGCACTTGCCCAAGTGGGTGAAGACACCATGGGGCTGGCTCCTCCACACTGCTGAAACCTTCTACAAGGTCTTAACACACACCCTGCAGGAACAGACAAATAAGTACACGAGCAGCCCACCCTGTTGAAACAAAAAGGAACATTTGAAGAAACACCACCTATACGGTTTGTTTTTTGTTTAGTTTCATTTTACCTTTCCTTCTGTAAATTGGCAAGAGACCTGACCAGAGGGCCAGGAGATAACTTTCTGCCCTACTCCTGGTTGTGTACATGTAGACCAACACAGGAGGAGAAAGACAACTGTACAACTGTAGTGTATGGAGCACAAAAACAGAGCAGCACTGCAGAAACCTAACCTCCCTGCCACCCATCTCTTTTAAAAAAAACAAACAAACAAAAAAAAAAAACAAATGACAACACCCACCCCCTTCAGAGGTTCTCAAAGACACTCGGAATGACACACGGATAATGCCACTGCCCTTCATAATTTGTGGGGTGCGAGAGTGCAAGAGGGAGTGAGAAAGTAGGAGAGGAAGGGAAGCAGGCAGGCTTCCTTGATTCTCCCATGTCTGTAATGGGAAGTTCTGTGTTTGGACCCTGATTCTGTTAACAGGTAGGCTGTGTTTATTGCTTGCACCCTGTGCTGTCTGAGGAGTGTATCCAGGGAGTTGCGCAACACACACCTAAATCACAAACCATACCCTATTACAGCTTGAAGGAGAAAAAAAAAAACCCTACAGCCCAGAGTGTGAAAAAAATAGTAGTAATAATAAAAATTGTGACCCCCAAAAGCAACCAGGGATGACACCGGGGCGATGTGTTTTGTGGGATAGAAAGTGCCAGATCTCAGTTCAGATGACTGGAAGCAAACACAACCAAATCAAGCATTACAGAGCAACACGTTCAATCCATTATTGGCTGGGATCAAGCCGACTCCACACAAACCCTCCCCTTCATCATTTGAGCCCCCCCCCCCCCCAACAAGCTTGGTTTGTCCAGAGAACACATACCATGGCAACACATTGTCCACAGACTTGAGATACACAGCCTTTAAGAAAAAGGGTTACACGCTTTCACTGGCCTGTTTCAATACATTTGCCATTCCATCAAAATGCACACACTGCATTGCCAGAGAAGCTTCAAGAGGCAACATCTGCTTTTTAACTTTTTTCTGTCTTTTTTTTTTAAACAGCAAAGTCTGCTTCAGTTTTACACAATAGGCAAGAGAAAGAACAGCATTTAAAAAGAACAGATTTCTTTTTTTTTTTTCCTCCTCATTTATATTCTGAGCAGTCTTGTCCTGTGGAGATGTGTGAATCAACAGGGCGTGTTCTGTTGAGCAGTCGCCCTGTTCACGTTCTCCGTGAGTACACAGAATAGAGTCCTCAAATTTTGGTTTCGAAGGATTTTTTTTATTGAATAAAAGGTGTCCTTTAATAGAGCAAGAAGGTGTTGATTATTTTAAAAAGTAAAGAGAGAGAGGGTTAAAACTCCATTCACTGTAACCAGTCAAAATGTCAAAAGGAGAAAAAAAAAAAAAAAAAACATGAGACATGGTGCCGCTTTGGGGTTTCCGCTCCAAGGCAAAGTAGCGGCTGTGTGGTGCAGCGGCATCAGAGTCAGGTGGGGTTTTATTTCCGGCATGTTCTCTGGGGAACCAGCGGCAGTCTCCACACCAGACGAGAGCCAGTGTGCTCACGTTTTGGCAAAGGCTGGGAGAAGAGGATGGACCGCAGATGCGGAGATACCGACAGACAAGACTTCTCTCCTCCTTCCGCACCTTCACACTTTGATGAGGAGCAACATGGAAAACGTGATTTTTTTTTTCCCCTCCATTTGTCTTGCTTAACATTATTCTTCTCTTGAAATGGACTTTAAATGTTAATAAATAAAAGATGGATTCTTGAGGAGTCTCCTTAGAAATGTCCAAACTATTGTGTCTATGTATTTATTTATATATATTTATATATAATATGTATACATTTATGTATATATATTTTTTATATCTCTATATGTGACGTTCAGTATTAGCATCCTTTTCCATTTTTTATTTTTTTTGTCTCCCTCTTTCGTTTCCCGGAGTTGGTGTGGCTGGCACCGACCTAGTGGCCGTGATGGGCATGGCGACCCAGAGGAGAAGGGGGAGGGGGAGGGAGAGAGGAGACTGGTGAGGAAGAGGAGGAAACTTGAGACAAATGGGTGAGGTGGTGGTGGTGACTGTAGTTACGCCTTGCCCTCCTCTACCTTCACGGCTTGGGGCTTGATGGCTCCGGTGCGAGTGGGTTTGGGTTGACCAGGGGGCAGCGCGGTTTCGGGGAGCTTTGAGGCCATCACTGCTGATGGGGATGACTTGCCCTCACCCACCAATGGCCGGCCATCTCGCAGGGGCTTATGCTGGGAGGGTGAACACAGACAAAATAAGTCTCACTCACACATAGCAAAATAAACTTTTATCCTAAATACAATAAAATAGAATAGTGAAGGGCAGAAGCATAATTTGCATATCATTTAGATTTAAGCTAGATAAGACCCTATTGTTTTGTATTAAATTCAAAGTGAAAAAGACCAACATAAATGTGTACATAGACACACACACACACAGAATTCACAACAGTGGGTTGCTACAATACAGACAACATTCAAGCCTGGCTGCTGGGCACTGAGACAAGACACACACACACACACACACACACACACACACACACACACACACACAAACAAACAAACAAACAAACAACACACATGACCACAAGACATGGTCAATATTAGACCGCTCAAATTTGCAGCATTAAGCTGGTTGTACTAGGCCTTAATGAATCACATCACATGCATAAACAGAATCACATGCACAAACACACACAGACAGACAGACTAACAGACACAGATAAACATTGTGGTTGTGTGAAGGGCTGAGAGCGGGCAAATTTACCTATCCAGAGAGAGGCTGGCTCACCTTCATGCTGTCCTCGGGCCCCTTGGCAGCGGACTCGGGTGCGGAGGGGGGGCTGGCGTGGGGAGGCTCGCGCCCAGGGCTGGGGTAGGGGGGTGAGCGTACGATAACGGGCTTGCTGACTGGCATGACGGGGCGCTGAATGGGGTTGGGGAAAGGCCCAGTGGTGGGGGGACGCATGTGCATCACCATGCTGCCCTGTGGGGTGGGCACCTGCTGAGAGCAAAGAAGGAGACACGCGCACACACACACACACACACACACACACACACACACACACACACACA
>JAGFZM010000184.1:97097-123294 GCA_017657215.1 Limnothrissa miodon | reverse complement strand
CACACACACACACACACACACACACACACACACACACACACACACAGCTTAGCATAACCTTGTCCCAGATGGGAGGGTTCTCCAATGCAGAACTTTAGATATGTTTACACTGAAATTTTACAACTTGCAAAAAGTGCAGTTTCAAATTATTCCCCTCAGAACAGTGAAGATGACTGTGTTATACATACATACTAAATGCAGGGATTTACGATAGTTTCATAAAGTCATTTGCTCGCTTGATAAGTGGGATGTTCTAGTGGCAGGTTAGTGATTGGCGAGAATGTTTAATGAGCCTACGTCAAAGGCTTAATGATTGGCTAGTGTGTTCTGTGAGCTATACACGATTGGCTAGTGCGTTCTATGGGCTGTACCTGCTGTGTGTAGTGGGTGGCCAGGGGACCAACAGCAGGGGCTCCTGGTCCTGAAGGCTTCCCACTGGGGCTTGCAGAACCAGGCCTGTAAAACCACAATGGGTTAATAAAAGCACACAAGAGCTATAAACACTCAACACACTTTAATTGTGCTTCTCTCATCTAATAGTTCAGATTAAACCTACCCTGCCAACAAGCTAATCATTCTGAACATGTCATTTCTAATATTTGATCGACTTCCATTTTGTCATTTCGTGTTCTGTCTTGAAGTCCATGGAAGTCAGACAAATACAGACAAAACTAGAACAAGCACACCACACAACCCAAGATATTTAAAAAGGTGTGCGTCCAAATGGCCGGGACAACAGCTGCTGATTGAGATTTACCCAACGGCTCTGCTACAACTCATCTTGAGGAAAAACGGTAAAAGCCAGTAGAAAGCATTAGTGTCTGCTACACTACAGAAAACACGCCCTAAAAAAAAAAAAAGGCAAAGGCTGTTCCACAGCAGTTTTTCTAATAGATAATACTTGCTAAATAAATAAATAACGCATGCTAATGGTTGTCAGCATCTACTTAAATACACCGCAAGCGTACACACACGCGCACACACAAAGGTTTGGCCTCACCTGTAGGATCCTCCGGGGATGCCTGGGGAGTGATTGGGCTTGTCAGAGAACTGAAACCCCTTCATGTCCGCCTGAGAGCAGAGGGGGGAAGGAGGAGGAGAAATCATTCTTCATTCAGCGTACACAAAGGTATACAAAACAGTCATCCACAAAACCTCTTATTCCCCCCCCCCCCCATCTTTAAACTTGCTTTTTAACTAGACTTAATTGGGATCACCTTCCCACAACTACAAAAGCATGAGAGGAGGTCTAGGCAAGCAAATCATGCGCATATGCAAATTATACGGCCGGATGGTTAAGTCTGATTCCCATATGAACTAAATGCCTGCAACTTCACTTTAAAGTCCATTGCAACTAACAAGGCTAACAAAGATAGATGTAAAGCTTATAAAATGGCAGTTACCATGGCAGCTCTGTTAATGTCCTGATGATGACCGACCCTCACCTCTCTGCTCTGAGGCATGACAGGGGGCTGGGAGCCTGGGGGCATCATGCGGCGGGGCCCCCCAACCGAGAGGTTCTGTCCCTGCTGCAGCTGAATGGACTGGGGCAGAATGAGGTGCTGTTGGGCCGAGCCGTACCGGAGCTGGGAGCCTGGCAAAGGCATGGTCACCTACACACACACAAAGAAACTCTCAATGAGGATAAAGGTATATATCTTTGTAAACATCACAATCACACAGTATGGGTTCAAGTGATCCGAGTATATTTACAGATTTTACAACATGTGTAAAAACAATCTAATAATCTAGGTCCATCACTGGTGTGTGTGTGTGTGTGTGTGTGTGTGTGTGTGTGTGAGTGTGTGTACTCTGCTCACCTGGATTAGCTGGGAGTCCATGAGCTGGGAGGTGCCCATGCCGGGGGCCTGACTCATTTGGCCATCGTAGACCAGTGGCTGGCTGCCATTGATGGGTTGGTAGTGAGAGCCCGACTGGGGCTTGACCATCTCCGAGGGCTGCATGCCGGGGAAGGCCGAATAGGGACCCTTGAGAGGGGCCCCGCCAGAGAGCACCATGGGGCTGGGCTGGGACAGGTTGGGGTGCATGTACACCTGCGACCTGCAGGGGGAGCCAAAGGGGAACATTGATGCACTGATAACCTGAAAGTGGTTGCAGTTTACTCAACAGCTCTTTGCTTTTAATTCACAGAAAAATAACAGAAAAGTAGTACTTTTTATACCACTCAAGTCCATCTAGCAACTAAACCGTTATATTGTGACGTATTTGCGACCATAACAATATAACTACATATCATGTGCAAGGTGGGCGGTGAACCCGTTTTCTGAGTATTGGTGTATAAACATGCACAGAAACGTTTCCAATACCAAAACAGGTCAGTTCACCATGGCCAAAGCAGTCATTTTCATCTCTCGCACAGGTTATCCTATAGTAAGACATTTCTGGAGCCTCATGTCCATTGCCTTCTACTGGTGAGATCAAACAGATCTTTGGATCCAGCCTTTAAACACAGTGGAGACCCTGCTGTTGAACCCATTGCAGAGCGGGACGTACCTGAAGGGGGGCATGGAGTTGAACATCTCCTGGGACTGGGAGACGGGCAGGCCCCCACGGAGACCCAGCTGAGCCTGCGCCTGCAGAGACGTGTGCAAGGAGATGGGGATCTGCTGGGCGGCTGCAGCCTATACAAACAGAGACACACACAAACAAAAAAAAAAACGGGTGGGTGGTATTAATCACAACCGTAGAAAAAGTAAAAGTATGCTATGTTAAATCAAAGAGATGAGGGTTTTAAGGGTATCTGGTCCTTGTTTGAGACCAAGTTTTTAATTAGCCTCATTATTTGGTGCAACACGGTCAGGGACCCCCACCTGCTGGTAGCTCTGTTGTTGGGTCATGGTTGGGGGCACGAGGCGTGGCTGGCTGGGGAAGACGTGCCCATCCAGGTACAGGGGGGCGATGTGGTTACCTATGGGCACATGGATTAGTGCAAGGGGCACAACCACCACCATCACAGGGGTACTTATAATCAACACCCCCACTGCAGAGTTGAGCAGAGTAGACCACACTCCTCATCATGTCACATGATTCACCCATAGACATGCCCATTAAGCACACAAAACAATTCCAGTTGAATTTAACTTAACACGTTAACAACCATGACCTGAATGAATAAGAATCTTCACATATGCAGGATAGTATATTGCACAGGCTAGGGGTCAAAGGTCATTCTAGATTAGAATATTTCAGGGTTCCCACACCTTGGTTAACATCAAATTCAAGGACCTTTCAAGGACTTTCCAAAACCAATTTTCTCAAATTCAAGGACCACACAGGGCAGCATTACCTACTGCTACCGCTGAATGTGCAATTTTACAATACAATTTTAATAGTATTTTTAGCTTACATATATATTGACAATACATGAGCGGGTTGCCAACTTAAGTCAGTTGGCTGGAATGAGTAGGCTTTTCCAACATTTTTGATGATTTATTTGAACTATTATTACCATTATTTTTGTCTACCTGACTCTCTTTGGTAGTTTTAAGTTTGCTTTGTCATTTAATTAGTTCTTTATCATTTCACATAAATATTTGCATGGTGGGGGTCTTTGATCTGCCCTCCCCCAGAAAATTTTAAAATGTCCTTTCCTGCATTCAAGTGGATTTAAATTTAAGTTATAGCTTACTTAACAGAGGTAGGCTAAACTAGCGAGACGGCTTCAGAGCACCCAAATAGTCAAAGATTTTTTTTTTTAGATATGAATAAGCTTTTGTGGAAGGTAATGCAGAAATTGAGGGCCTACCCTGGAATTTTTTTTAAAAAGTAGATGCCTTCGGCATTCTGATGCATTTGTGGGAGTCGACTTTTATCTGAAGACTTCAGTATTGAGCATGCATTCAGGCCCTCAGTATTGAGCAATTTTTTCTTTTTTTAAATCACCTTGTACTCTTTGCATATGCAAAGAGTTATATATCAGTGCAGAGCTTTTCAATCATCAACCAGGGAACGTGCATTTTTCAGTTATGCACCAATTGAAACAACACTTGTCATTCGGGATACGGAGCCATATAACCTGCAGTCAACAGTCTACGGCTGTAGACTGAGATATTATTAGATCTTCTCATTAGGCCTCTCATAGGCAACTCATAGGCTCTTGTAAATAAACCAATGAACTCCTATGAATGCCAATGAAATCTGTTGAACAAACAAACTTGAATGAAATTAAAAGTCAGTGTAGCACCTGCAGAATTTATGTAATTTTAAAAGAACTGGAGAACTGACACATGTTTGATGCGAGACTGCCAGACCACCAAAAATATTCAAAAACTTTCAAGGACTGTCTTTTTATGCCTATTTTCAAAAACTTTCCAGGGCCTTGAACTTATTTGTTCAAAATCACAAATTTTCAAGAATTTCAAGGACCCGTGGGAACCCTGATATTTGTCAGTTATAAATGAAAGAATGTGTTTCATCTTAAGGCTAGAACACAAAATCTGTGAGCAAAAAGAGCTTGGAAAGTGTGTGTGTGTAGGCTGAGGCTGCAGCTGACCTTGCATGGAGACGGAGGGGGCGACAGAGGCCACGGGCATGGGGGGCATGGAGACTCCCCCAAAGGAGCTGTAGCTCACCCCACTGGACGAGCCCACACTGCAGGCGGGCTGCACCCCGGACCCGGCCCCACCTGGGGAGCCCTGCTCGGGGATGGACTGGGAGTTCTCCCACGCCTTACGTGCAGACTCCATCTACAGGAGCGGGACAAACACACACACACACACAACACAACACAGTCACGTTTCCTTTTCTTCATTCAGCATATAGCAGTTTTTTTTTTTAAGACATCGTAGGCAAAGTGTGCACTTCATTTAGAATATACTAATTCAATAATAAAATTCATCATTTTTTTTACATTATCTCCAAGGAAAATTCAAACTACCCGCTTTAAAACTAAGAAGAAACCCACTTCCAAAGTGAGTTGAAGTGGGCTGAAGTGCATGTGTTTGTGTGTGTGTGTTTTAACCTTGAGCGTGAGGTCAGCGCTGGGGAAGGAAATGGGGTTGAGGGTGATCCCAGGCTGTAGGTGGTCCCTGCGCAGCATTGGGATGGTCTGGGGGTCAAGTCAAAAAGTCAATAAGTCAATACAACACAAATAAAACACTCAGACTTATAATTATAAACTCAATCAATGGCTCATTAAACACATGATGCACTTTCACACACTAGCAAAGTAATATGGAGCTAGCACTGATCGTAACAGTAAAGATAGAAGCAGAGACCACCACACCACCACAAGGTCATCTCAAGTATTTTGCACAACAATGATGGATGGCTGATGTAAAAATGTGTACCCTCTGACAGGATAATGAGTGTGTGTTTTTGTCTTGTACCCAATGACCTTGCAGGGTGGTGTGTAAATGGTGAAGGTGTGTGCGAGACTTACGTTGCTGGCAAGGGCGTCCTGCAGCTTAGTGACGGGGTTGGACACAGGCACTGGCGTGGAGCCGGGGGGCAGGCTGAAGTCAGAGTCCTTGGCGCTGACGCCAAACTCAATGGGCGGCACAGGCAGCACGGTGTCCACGTGGATGTCCACGCCGTTGACGGGCGTGATGGGACCCTCGAGGCGCTCCACCGCCTCCGAGCCCTTGCGGTGTTTCAGCGAGCGCTCGTTACCGATGGGGCCCGGCTTGTGCTCCTTGCTCTGCTCCGGACCTGCGTCAGAGTCCTGGGACAGGAGGGGGGAGGGGGGGGGGTCAGAAGGGGGAAATGGCACAAGAGGGAGAAGGGGATAAGAAAAATACACAATGTGAAACAATACATGTCCTTGTCTTTTCACCTTACCCACTTTAACTAAACCACTGACATTGGACTGGACATAGACAGCCAATATGCAGACGCATAACTAAACTGAGGAGCAAAACTAGGCAGGGTGGTTGGATGGAAACAAAGCAGCCTAATTGGTCAAAACTTGACGTGTGTAGATAAGATCAGATCTCTGCGGCTCAGCTGTGGGGTCAACAACCTGGTGAAACTGAAACTGGCAAAAAGCGAGATACCAAATAGTACACCAAGAGTACTAGGTTGTCAAAATGCATACCAGCTACATATTGACAGTTCTGACTATGCTTCCACCACAGCGCACACACACACACACACACACACACACACACACACACACACACACACACCTTTACCTCAGAGTTCGGCTCGCTCCCCGTGTAGGGCACTTGCTTGGTCCAGGAGTCTCCACCAGATGACTGCACAGTGAGAGCTACAGAAGACAATGTTAAAAGGACGCCACAAATGAGCATAGTGCAGATGTGAAAGTAACAAATGAGCACAATAAAACAAAGTAGTACAGGTGCCACAGAAGTACGATATTACAGTGAAGAGACCTGCTTAAAACTATGACTATGTATAACTTGCACAAGGTACTGACGTGTGTGTGTGTTACCTGAGCTGTTAGTCTCCCAGATCTCTGTGCCCAGGTTACTGGCGGAGAGCGTCTCTTCTGGCTGCTCCATGGAAAGGTTTGCCTTCTTGGCAAATCTCGGAGGCATCTTCGAAGGCATCGTACGAGTCTTCACACTCACCTATCAGACATGACCAGACCAAAAGTACATGAACTTTCAAGTTTAGTGGAAAATCTGGCTGGAATACCCTTTTTAGGCAAGTTTGCTCATTTCCCAAGGGAGGCCTATTCGACGCTCTTTAACATCTGGCTTTTATGGCTGCAACACCTGGCAGCGTTCTCATTTTATGACGTCATCTGTAAGCCCCTTTGGCAGTGACACAACAAGCTAGAGAGCAAGACATATTTCACTCACCGCTGCTCCCTGCTCCTTCCTCCTGCGCTCATCCTCTTGGGGGCGCCGTTGCTTCTTAGAAAGAGCGTCCTGGAAGCCGTCTGGGCTGGGCACGGGACCTCCTGCCTCACCCTCAACTAAACAAACACACACACACACTTTAACATGACAACTCCATTTCCAATTTCTTTGTCTGTGCGTATGAATTGGACTAATCCGCACACACACACAACCACAAGTGAATTGAAAGTAAGTCCACACCAGCAAGTTTATCCACTGACCCACACACACACTTACTTGGGTAAGCGCTGATGTCGTACTGAGAAAGGGGCTCAGCTATGTCCCCCTTCATGCTTCGGGTCTTCAGCTCCTTGTCCAGCTTCTTCCCAGAACCATCAGTCGCTACTGACTGAAGGTTCTCCTCAGATGGTTCCACACTATACACAGAACCGGAGCCAAGACCTGCCGCTACCTCCTCTGGGCTTCTAATTTAAAACAAATTGATTTCCTTTTTATTAATGGAGTTCATGTTCTTTGAATATCATAGCTACGATAAGAATGGGATGGGAGTGTTGAAAAATAATCACAATGTAGTCACCTGGAGTCAAATGGACTAGGAACTAAAAACAAAAACATTTAGCGACAGCTCACCTTTTGCAAGTGGGAGACACGCCATTCTGCCAGCTATCGTTCCGACTGGCTGAGCCGGTTGTGGTGGGGGTGTCCGACGGGCGGCTCATCTTGCCCCCCTCCAGGATGGGTGGCTCGCCCTTGCGGTTGTGCCTCTCCACCAGGGGGCGCTGGCTGGAGAAGCTGCGCTTGGAGTGCTCCCTCTTCTCCCCGGAGCCAGGCTCGCTGTGGCCCGAGTCGGAGGGCACATCGGCATGCTGTCCGCTCCCGCTACCCCCTCCTCGCTTCTCCCGCCAGTCACTGAAGTCACTGGTGTCTGAGCCGGATTCCCAGTCCTCACCCTGCTGGGCACCACCGCCCAGTTCGTGGGCCCGGCCGCCTCCGCTGCCGCCACTGGAGTAATGCCCGGGCCAGCCGTCGTCACCACTGGCACGGCTCGGCCAGGGGTTGGCAAAGTCGCCGTTGACATACTCCTCGTTGTTCCACTGGCCGCTGGGATCGCGGTCGCGCAAGCGGCGGAAGCGGGGCGGCTTGTCCTGCCGCGGGGGGCGACGACGACGCAGGGGACGGTTGTCAGGGTTGTCGCCGTCCAAGTAACCATCCCCATCCGCTCCACTGCCTCGTTCATCCACGCCATTCTCCATGAAGGAGCCGGAGAACTTCTGTGTGTATTTCACCGGCTCGCGTTCCGTTGTGGGTCGGCGGGAGTAGGAGTCGGTTCCAAGCCCATAGCCGTTCTCTTGGGTAGGACCGCTACCGAACTGGGTGGAACGGCCTCTCCAGGTAGAGATGTCCCTGGAGCCAAACCCGCGCTGGTAACCTGCATTGAGGCGAGGGGGCAGGGACCTCCCAAAACCCCTACTGGGCTTTGGCTTGTCCCGGGTGTCGCCGCCGCCCCCCTGCTCGTCCGTGTAAACCTTGTTGGACCTCCATGAGTCCCGGTCGGCCTTCTTGGAGTCGGTTGCGGGTGTCGCCTGGTAGGCCGCGTCTCCATTCTCGGTGGCCTTCTGCCTCCGCCGTTTGGGCAGCTCCTCGTACTCTGACGCCTCGCTTAGAGTCTCACTCACATTGCGTCGGCGAGGCTTGCCACGCTGCATGTCCTCTGCCTTCACAAACTCCCGTGGCCCGCGACCCCGCCCGGCCCTCTGAATGCCGTTCCCGCCATTGTTGTTGTTGCCGCTGGCTCCACCACTTCCGCTGCCGTACCCTCTCGAGTTCTCCCCTCGAGCGCCCCGATTGCCTCCGCCACGTGTTCCAAAGTCTCGGAAGCCCCTTCCTCTGCCGCGAGCGGCTCCGCGGGCCCCTGCAAACGCCTGCTCCTCGTCAATGAAGATCCAGTTGTTGCGCCGTGGCGCTGAGACAGCCGCCGCCTCCCGGCTGCTCTCGTTGACCGCCGACTCCCTGGCCTGCGCCTGAGACTTCCCTCTTGTCTCCCAGCTGTTCTCCTTGTTCTCCTCCTCCGCTGGCTCCTGGTGTTGCTGTAGTTTCTCCCCTCTGCTAGTGGAGGCGCTGTAGCGCTCCTTTTCCTCAGCCTGCTGCTGCTGTTGTTGTTGCTGCTGCTGCTGCTGGTGGTGGAGGTGGTGGTGGTGGTGATGGTGATGCTGCAGTGGCCTGTCGCCAGACGGCACAACCGAGTGCCGGCTTGGTGGCGGCTGGTTGTCCTTCTTGAGGTCATACACGTTGGTGAGCACCTCCTTCTCCAGGCGGTAGGGCACAGGCTTCTCCTCGGGCTCGGCCTTGGGCTTCTCGTTCTCCTTGTCCTCCACCTTGAGGGCCTTGAGCACAGGCCTCTTGATGGGGCCTGTGCGGCGCGACAGCTGCCGGCTGCCGCTGGATTCCGATGGCTGGTTCACGCTGCAGTTGCTGCTGCTGGATGAGCCACCGGCCTCAGACCACTGCTGCTGAGCGCCGCAGTCTTTCTTAAGGGGCATGTCCTTCCTCCAGAACTCCGCCTCGTAGCCCTTGTCCTTGTCGAACACTTCATCCCCGCCGCTGCCGTCCCGCTGGTGCCGGGAGGTCTCCTTGGGGTCTGGCTTGCTGTAGTCTCCGTCGCCAGGCTGAGGGCGGCCACTGCTGCCTGGTAGCGGGCCGTTGTCGTGGACGTCTCCTCTGGAGCGGTAGGCCTGGTGCGGGTGGGGGTCGTCGCTGGTGGGGTCTTGGCACTCGCTGCCCCGGTCCTCGTAAGAGTCCTGCTGGGAGCATGTTCGGTCACTCCTGAGAGGGAAAGATTACATATGGAGGGTCAGGCAAGCTCCAAAACAATGCTAATATCAGCGATGGAGACATCAGGAAAAATTATATACCGATAAGCTTTGAGGAAAATGCCAAAGTCATTCATGTTCACTGTTAAAGTAGGTTAGCGTCACTACCTTTATTTACACCATTTATTTCCTTTTTAAAGCCCTCAAACTGAATTCTTAAGGGTTGAACATACAGAGGCTTCCCTTTAAAGAGGGGCTAAGCAAAGTTCTGTTTTTCTCTCTCACGACCTCCCTCTAAAGACCGCTGTATTGCATTGTATTGCACTGCATTCTATTGGAGGCGGTCCGCGCTGCTGAACATTGCAAGTGCTGTATCTACCGCTATAGGCCACCGTGGTGCATTCTACATCCGTTCGTTCGCCGTGTCATGACTCATTTTAGCATCCTAAACAGTATGAAACAGATTAATTAAATGAAAAATGTTGCATAGTGGGCCTTTAAAAAGGGATACTGAAAGGCTATCTGAAACAGCCCTGAAAGATTTCAGCGATGTCCCCCTGTTATCACTGCAACCCAGGCTCAATGAGACACTGACTGGTCTATTGTGCTGCTGTATGGGAGAACCGTCCCTCATCTCTTATGACTCACCTGTCATCTCCCTGGCTCCTGTCACTGCTCTCCCTCTGCCTCTGGTAGGGTGGGGTGAAACTGCGGGCAGGGTAGCCATCTTGGCCCCAGGCTGGATAGGGCTCAGTAGAGGGGGCCCTCCTCTCAGAGAGCATGCTGGGATGGCAGCCCTCATCGGAGGCAGAGCCGGGGCTGTTGAGACGATCTGGCTGCATCACGGGCTTCATCATGCCTGAGGAGGGGAAATGACAAAAGATTTAGTCCGGTCATCCAGATGCCATTACGGCAAGTCTCTGCACCCGCACCACAGCCTGAATCCTAAGCCTGAAGACTTAACAAACATGAACCAGCCCATCATGAAGCTCTGCCAGTCTCTGGAGGTTAAGGACAACGTTTGCTAGGAACAGGCCATCCAGCAAACATGGGGGGAAAAAGACTTTCGGCATTCTGATAGCGTTTCAGACTCAGACTTCCTGCATTATCATTATGTACTGGGACGGTTGCCAGGTCAGTCACTTTTGATACAGGATTAACCCCAACACTTATACCTCCAGCACCTTATCGAGCGGCCGTTTCAAGCCACAAGACGATACACATTTCAGTCAGTCGACGATCAGTTCATCAGGAATGTGATGCACAATATACCATTTAATATTTCAAAATATATCAGTAGGTCAAGACTTCAAGTACACACTGAGGCGTGAAAAACCCACTCTCCCTCTCTGCTCACCTGAAGAGTGCACAGCGTTGGGGTAGTAGTCCACAGGCGAGCGGCCCTGGGCCATGCGTGGGTCCATATAAGGCGGCATCATCATCCAGCGCGGGTCGAAGCCGAGCACATGAGGGGGGTAGTAGCCACGCTGGGGGTGGCTGGAGCTGGAGGGGGCACTGTGGCCAGACTGCGGTTGCCATGGCTGCATTTTATACACCTGTTCCTGGAACATAAGACACAAATGCATGGGTCATCGTTAGTAAACAGGTACACTCACTCCTATGTGCTGCCCATTGACTGGCAGAGAACTGAGACTCTTCCATAAAAAGAAAACCAATGAAATCAACCAACAATAACTAAAAAACTGGAGCTTAACAGATGAACATATGTCTTCTTGTGGCAATCTGAGAGATGCATTGCTGTATGCTTATTAGGTTCATTCATATCTTTACACTGCACCCAAGTGCAGTTTTGAACATTTTAAGAATTGTCTGAAAGATACAGGGTTTGTCAGGAACAGGGAGTCCAGCAAACACGGGAAAGACTTTCAGCTCACTCTTCCTGCATTATCAATGACCTGGCAACCAGTACACCACAGTCACTATCGATACAGGGAGTCCCATTTAAACCCAAAGCCCAAATTTAGTGGTAAATTTAACAAATGAAGATATAAATTTCAAGTTTAATCTTGGGTAAAAAGATAGAGGAAATGAGAAATACAAGGTCTAAGGGCAGACAGTGACCAGAGCATGCCAAAGTTCATTAGAATGTGAACCCGTTATTTACACACGCCCCAAAAGATACGTATACATAACCCAAAAACAGAGCACCCTATTCAAATCCCTAAAGCAGATTGGAGCTTTATTCTTGGTAAATTGCAGGGTAACACAGCTGCAAAAGAGCATGGAAACCTTTTGCAAAACATTATCTGATACGAATGCATATTGAAATCTGAAAATGTGCACATTTTACGCGTATTAAACCTGGACAACCCATCATCTACTGGAACAGGCGAGTTGACCAGGAGTAGGGTTGCAAAGGGGTGGAAAATGTCCGGTAAATTTCTGAAAACTTTCCGGAAACTTTCCATGGAAACTATAGCTTGGGAATTTTAGAAATATTCAAAAATGGAAATTTGTGGAATTTAAGTGAATTTATGTGAATTAACTGGAAATTTTGGATGATTTCAAGAAACATAGACTATATGACTCATATACCAACATATTTTGTCATAAGAAGACATTTTTGCCAAAAAGATACAATTAAAATAAAAATATAGCATTTTTCTGTTAAATAAGAAAAATATGTAGATTGTAAACTGAACAAATGGAAAGGGCTATCAAAACATTTAAATGATGTATGAAATCAGGTGTGGTTATGTAAAACTGTTTAGCAGGACGCAGAAGAAACAGAACATTTTGTGCTATCTAGCACCATGATAAGCTAACTTCTTTGATACAAAGGTGCTAACTAGCTTACCTTTAACATATCTGCCTTACCAGTGAGCTAGCAATCTATATTTTGAGATAACATTTTAGAACAAATATCATCTAAGTTATATCATAACTTGCTTGACTGTTTGTAGTCCTCAAATGTGTAGCCTCACGTGTCTGTATCAGTGACTGTATGTGGCTTATAAAGGTTGCTTTAGCAGTCCATAATTCTAGAAATCATTGAGATGTGATGGGAGGATGCACAATGCGTATAAGAGGTGCGGCCTCAATAGCCCTGCATTAAGAAGTGTGTTATGCCCCTGTGATTGAAGAATAGCAAATTATAGGCTACTCAACTTTATGCAGATAATTTCCATTTTTTTCCAATTAATTCCCGTTAATTCCCATAAATTCCCGTTAATTCCCATAAATTCCTGTTAATTCCCATGGAAAGTTTCCAACTTTGAAAATTCCCGGAATTTTGCAACCCTAACCAGGAGTGGTTCTAAGAACACCCACCACCAGAAATAAACATGGAGGCTCCATCTCTAACCGCACATGTTAAGCCTCCCGGCCCCTGTAAACACACCCGTCCTTTAAAACTGGGCCATGTCTGGCTGCCCCGTGCCATGCGGACGCTAATCCAAGGGAATTATGGGATAAGGCCATTAGGATGGGCTTCTGGCCTCACCTGCTGCTGCTGGTGCTGCTGCTGCTTCTGGAAGCGCGGGGCCATGGGCTTCTGGTGACGCCCATAGTCAGGCACGGGCGATGTGGACTCCGCACCGCCGTCCTCGTCGTTATGGTAACCAAAGCCAGGGCTGGCTCCATCACGGTAGTCCTGGCTGGGACACTGATCGAGCGGCAACTCTGATCCATCTAGACGGCACAAACACACACACACATTTCATTACAAGAGACAAATATTTCCACACCAAGACCTGTTTGTTCAAAAGGGCAAAATTGGCCCAGCAGATAAACTGCTCCCCACAGGGGGCATTCTGGTCTAAGCCAGTCCAGTGTTTTGAGGATTTCAACATTAGCTGGTGAGATTACTGGAGATCAGGGGAGCTCAAGGAGCAGAAGGCCAAGCACCTCCTGGACATTTCTCACACTCTGACGCAAATCTGGTTACTCAGGAGCAGGCTTCGCAAACTTGTCTCGTGACCCTCCTGAAAACATTGACCGAGACTCACTCTGGACACGACCAAAACTTGTGCGGCTGATAAAACTGGCAAGACGTTATGATTGACCACGTTTATAAACGGACCGTTACGAGACAAATGGCAACAGGTAGGTCATGGAGTGTTATGCCATCTGCTGAATAGTGATCTATTGTTTTCCCCCAACGACAACCCTCACTTGTCTAACCTGTAAACTTCCACGTGTTCCATCACTGATAAAGTTACAAACGGCTCAACTGGCAGAAGCCCAGCAGTTTACTTCAAAGTACTGAGCTAGGGTAGAGCGTTAGACCAGGACTAGTGGATCTGTACAACACTAGGGAACCGTCACGCCACAGTCACTATCAATACAGGGGTGCTAAGGGGGAACCAGGCGTGTTGCGGGAGTGATTAGGGAATCTTACCCTTGCCGCCATGGTGCCAGGACTCCTGGTGGTGTTTGGCAGAATCTCTACCAGGTGACAGGGCAAGCTCGCGGCCCTCCGGTTCTTTCGGAGCGTCGCCGGGACGCTGCAGCTTCTCGCTCTTCCCGAACTTCTCGTCCAGCTTCTTGAGCTTCTCAGCGCAGGCGGCCAGACGCTCCTCGCGGGCCCGCCTCTCCTCCTCCTCGCGGCGCCGGCGGGCGCGCTCCACCGCCTCCGAGAGCTCGGCCGAGGCGAACTTCCCCCGCGAGGGGGCCTGCCGGTGCGCCTCCTCCTGCTCCTCAGCAGACTCGCTCGCCAGGCTGCCCTTCTGCTGGGCCTGAACGGAGAGGAGCACAAACAGGGTCAGAGAGATGCATATACACACATATAGACCGACAGACACACAGTGGCACAGAGGGATGAGAAGAGTGAGTGTTTGAAGAGGGAGACACCGATTGAGACATTGGCAGAGAAATAAAGAGAGGAGAACGGAAAAGAAGGAGCAAAAGGTGCAGAGAATCACACAACAACATAGTTCTGATCATACTACTCATGGCCTAGACATTCTATTCCTAAACACTATGTGTCTGGTCAAAAGAAACCAGCTTCGTTCAAAATATGGCACGGCTGATATGGCAAGGCACTGGTAGACAGTTTGCCTGGAACTATTTGTCTGAAAGATACAGGGTTTGTCAGGAACAGGGGATCCAGCAAACACGGGAAAGACTTTCAGTTCGCTCTTCCTGCATTATCAATGACCTGGCAACCATCACACCACAGTCACTATCTATACAGGACACTTTTGGACAACTGTCTAAATTCAATCTGATCTTGGACCAGCTTTTCTCGCCTCCTGTTTACAGCCAGTTTGACACACAGTTAGACGCCATCAATGAGTAGGACCATCACAGGGGTTCAAATGACTAGAAAAGCAACTCAATCAGGCTGTGGCCGGGCTGTAACAATTTCCGACAAGAGTCAAAATTTTGTTTTCCCAAGAGCATTACAGTTGCGTTTGTGTGTCCCCTTACCTGGGAGTCTGAAGAATAGCGGCCGTTAGTCTTCCTGCTGGACAACTGCTCCTGGTGGCGGTGGTACTGCTCATCGTCGTTGACATCATGGGGGTAGGGTCCCTCACCAGAGCTGAAGGACGACTGGCGGTCACGGTGGTTGTCCCACTCTCCCCTGTAGCGCGCACACACACACACAGACACACACGCACTCAGTCAGCTTTAATTGGGGTGTGATGCTTAGCCCCATAGGGGGGGAAAACACACTTCTATATAAATGTGTGAGATGGGACCCGGGGGGGGGGGGGGGGGGGGGTCTGCCCAATATATGGGACTTACCAAATCTTATTCTTGTCGCTGGGCGAGTGATCCTCCTCGTCGTCACTGAACTTGAGTTTCTCACTGTAATCCACTTCCTCATGGAGACCTACACACACACACACACACACACACACACACACACACACACAAAAGGTTGAGCTTAAATCGATTTGGCTCCTAATCCCGTTTCCTTCGGGCAAAACCAGTCTGAGGTACCCCACACTGCAGTACCCCACCCAATGAAAGCACTCGCAGTGACCTCCTTAAAACTAATCAGCAGCAGTCCTCACCCCCTTCCCATGATATTATATTCCTCAGGATATCAGGAAGTGTGCACGAGCATGTCTGCGACTCATTGCACAGTAGATATGTCTGCATCTGGCAGTGTGGAAAGAATGCGTGACCCAAACTGGGTTGGTCAGAAAGAATGGGTGCAGCAAACATGGAAAGACCTTCAGCTGTCTTCCTGCATTATCAATGATCTGGTGACCATCCCGCCATGATACAGGATGCTAGTGTCTCAATACATAACGATCATTGCGCGCTATTCTCCACTTATTAGCCAACCTCTAATCATACTGTTGTTTAGATGAAGGGCAGATGCATCTCCAATCTAAAGCCATCTCAGCTTGTAAAACACATACAGACAAGTGGGGTGGCTAACTTTGATCTCATGTCTAGAAAGAGCATTTGGATAGCTTTAATCTTGAGTACAAAGAGGGACTGCTTCCAGATGGACCTAGGGCAAAAGGGCTTCAACAGCAGGTCCACCAGTAGGCTAAGGGTCAGCCTGCCGGCCGTTTGTCCTTACCAGCCCAGCCGTCCTCGCAGTCCTTGTCCAAGTCGTCCAGATCCTTCAGATCCTCGGGGTTAATGATGGCGGGGCGGGGGGCGCGGTCTCCAGGGCGGCGGATGGGACGTGAAGTGAGGCGAGGGGGGGCCCTGACGAAACGGTTCTCCCGCCGAACCTCGCCACTGAGACAAAACAACGTAAAGGAGTCAGACACTAGCGAACTCACTTACATCCAGCGACAAACCAACTAGCAGAGAGCACAGACAGCTTGGTGTGCTAGTGGAAGATCAGTGGGCAAGGGTAAAGCAACTTATGGTTGCAGCCAGGATTCGAACACACAATTTGCAGGAACCTAGTTTAGCCACTAGGCAGGTAACGTGTGTGAAAAATACAGGGTTTGTCAGGCACAGAAGGTCCAGCAAACACGGGAAAGACTTTCAGCTCGCTCTTCCTGCAATATCAGTGACCTGGCAACCATCACACCACAGTCACTGTCGATACACGATTACTCAATTATTAGCATATCACACACCACACCTACACTTACATTAGCTCTGAAAACTGAATGTGCATACTCAATTACCCAAGAGGACAAAAAGACTTTTGCTCTTCCAAAATGGCATAAATAGAGTGAAGGCATTGTGTTTTTGGCATTCCTGCTTGTGCGGACTTACTTAATGGGCTCGGGGGCAGGAAAAGATGGCCTGAAGTTGGGCCTGGCATCAAAGCGCACGGGAGCGCCCAGCGCAGGCAGAGCATGTTCGGAGGTGGCAGGGGCATCACGTGGCTCCTTGGGGCACATCTGCAAACACACATCAACAAAACCCACTGGTCAGTAAAGGTCTGACAAAAGGAAAGGGCTTCAAAAGGTTCCAAATGCAGCAGTTTTGAGCAAAAACAAACATAATGCGCATGCAACAACCAAAATTTAAAGAGGCACTCAGTAAGTTTATGCGAACATTTTTGTGGTCATAAAATTGCTTAGAAATCATTTTTTCTGTTAGACTGGTCTGTTGTGTAGCAAACGGCGATTGAGCGCACCGCTGTACAGCCCTGTATAGTGAATACGGAACTTGCAACTTCTGAGGGAGTGTACACTACAGCAATACAGTTAACTGTACAGAGCTCCCCCTACAGGTTTGTGGCGTTTAATGCAGGGTTAAAAAACAGACTTACTGAGTGCCTCTTTAAGTTAGAACGCAAACCTACTAAGACCAACTTTCCTCCATCACATTCTACGTTACATGGTGCTGAATATAATGTGAACATAAATGAATGCAGGTGTGTTCAGAACAAGCTGAAACGGAAAGTACTGAATAAAAACTGAGTTAAACGGAGTTAAAACAGGTTCATACTTTTCAAAGCAAAGCCTTCATCTCGTACCATTCCTGCTGGCACACCAACATACAAATTAAGGTCCATATGACCCACACATTTAATTTACTGCTATCAGGACACCATTGTCCGAGACAGAAAAGCTAGAGTGATGAGTGATAACGAGATCAAAGCTATTCCTCCGAGCCAGTGCTCTAATCTGGAGAGCAACATGATAAACAGCTTGGCAGAGACGCATGGAAACCCATCCAATGCACAAGGTTGAAAGCACATTCCTTGTAATGATGCATTCACTCTGAAATGGTGAGGGAAGACATGATGGGTAGGAACACTCATGGTCTGACTGCCAACAATGATGAATAGGCTGCATGATTTGTACTTTGATTTTTGTACTCTTAGACTAAAACATCCAAAACAACCTCAAGGCAACTATATGATGGATAGATACTTTATATTGACATTATGCTAAAACACATAGCAACAACAACAAAAGTAATCATGTTTTCCAACGGGTGTGTTTGGATGTGTTTGCGCCTGAACCCTTGAAACTTAATGGCAGCTACTGCTGCTACTGCAATGCCTGCCCTCTCGGACCCCTGTGTGTGGTGGGCAATACTCACAAAGGCAGGCAGCATGTCGTGGTAGGTGGCGGCGGCGTGGTGAAGCTGGTACGGCAGGGTGGAGGAACCGGGTCGACGCTGGGGCTGTGCAGGGCGCAGAGAGGGCTCCTTGGGGTCGGAGGTCGCGGAAGAGGAGGAGGTGGTGGAGGAGGAGGAGGAGGAAGAGCAGGGGGCAATTGCGGTGGCGGCGGCCGTGACGGTGGCCGTGGAGACGCCTGGGGCAGTGGCAGAGGAGGAGGGAGGAGGAGGAAGGGGTGACGTGGCGTCAGCCGCACCTCCCGCTCCTCCACCACTGCTGCTGCCGCCGCCCTTGCCCTCTGTGTCGGGGGCCAGGCCCAGCGGCAGGGTGAAGGGCTGGAGGTTCCTCCCACCACCCTCCCTCCAGCTCGTCACATCTGAGACAGACAGACAGACAGAGAGAGAGAGAGAGAGAGAGAGAGAGAGAGAGAGAGAGATGATGCAGGGAGTGTGGAGAGAAATATAAAGAGAGAGAAGGAGTGGAGGATGAAGACAGAAAAGAGGATGAGAGAGGACATGTGGATGCAAAGGCTGTCATCAGCTTATATTACGAGATGCAGAGCCAGTCTCGAGAACCCAGGCTTTCTGGTAGCTTTGCCATCACATTACTTCAAAGGATTTTCTTACGACGGCACATTTCAGAGCCATCTAGTAGCTAACGCTGGGTAGTTCAGCAGACACTCACTCTGGGGGCGGAGGCTTGGTCCGGGCCCATACGACGGATCGTAGGCGCTTCTTTCCTTGCCAGCCTTGTCCTGTTCGCCAGCTGCTTTCAGCGTCGGAAATTCCTCGTGAGAGAAGGGCTGCAGTCGGTTTGAGCCCCTTAAACCTGACGGATTGACAGACAGGTATAACAACCCAGACATATTACAGGAGTTACAAAATGCAGACAAAAGGGTTCAGGTCAGCAGACTAGCAATTTTGCAATTTTACTTTTCAAACTCACCATCTTGTTCTACTGCCTTTCCATTTAGCTGTGCCCATTGCTTTGGTCCACTGGTGCTTGTGCTCTACAGAGGGGAGTGGAGGAGAGAAAGAAAAGATGAGTCCAGACACACACAAAATGTACAGGAAGAAAATGACACACACACACACACACACACGCCCTTTTAATGAGGGCAATGACAGTTGCACATGAATCCATTGACCTGAGCATCCTTCTTTGACATCCGTTCATTTTCATGTCAGCCAGATGGCGCTTTGCAGCAGCGAGTGTGTGTGTGTGTGTGTGTGCACGAGCTCTGTGACACTATGACTAAGTAACACACTCCCATTATGCAGTGTGGTGGGAAAACGGAAGCTGGCTCAACACTGGAACACACTGCATTGCATTGTGTGTGTGTAAGCTTATGTGTAATGAATGCATGTTAACACAGACCTATGCATTAATTGATAAAGATGGATAACTTGACATTGCCGGATATAGTTTAAAAATATGCTGTGTTTATTTAGCATTTATGTTTGTGTGTGTGTGTAGGTGTCCATGAGGAAGTGGATTCTTCCATGTAGCCTGACTTATCCTTGAGGGTCTGCTAAATGAATAAATGTAAATGTATATGGATTGAGATGGGATGGGATGAGAAACTCAAATTCAGTGACGATGAGGACGATCACTCACCCAGCGACAAGAATAAGATTGGGTAAGTCCCACAGATTTGTCAGAGAGCCCCCCCCCCCCATCCCTTTCTTACACTCCCACATAGAAGAGTGTGTTCTTGCGCTATCCAAGCCCTACCTCCTGGCTGGCTACTGCTGTTGGCTTCTGAAGATTGGAGACAGATTTCTGTAAAGCCGGCTGCGGCTGCGACTCCAGCAGCTGTGCTGATGATGCAGTGGAACTGGGGAGGGGGGCACCAACAGACACAGGTACAAAAAACAGACACAAAACACAGTCAGAACAAACAAACTAATCACAAGCCAGTAAATACAACCCAGAAAAAAAAAAATCTAAAACACAGAATATGCATGCTGCGCCACTTCTATTACTGATCTTTACTTTTTACTTACATCTGCATCATACCGTATTAACCATTACAGAATTCTACCAGCAAGGTAAAAGGTCTAAAATCCTCTCTACATTGATCACTCATGGCCAGTGGGAGCTTCAAACTGAGGCCTGGCTATATTTTCTGCTTCTTCAAAGCAATACTCATGGAACGAATGTCATCGACTGTTGTGGTGAAACAAGCATCACTTTTACCAGCCAAAGCTTCCGACTCCTCGTTTATCCAACACCACCACACACAGACTACTGCTCCACTTTTGGGTTGACAACAAACAATTTGATCACAAAACATGTCATGAGTCACAGAGTTGAATTCTTTGAGCCTACCAACATCATCTTTTATAAGGGTCTATATTGTTATAACGCTTTACAAAAACATCTGCTATATTGGTTTAGACATAGTGTTAAAAAAAACTGACAATACTCTAGAAATATTCAATAATAAAAAAAGAACAATAGAAGTTTGTCTAATCCCCACATTTAACAAGCAAGCACACATTTTCCTACATCATAGCTCATTTACCTTCACACAGCTTCAGACAACAGACACAGAAAGGTCAAGCTAAATAAAATACAGCGTAAAGAAAAATAGCAGTTATCAGCATCTGTGGTTTACTCCACTTCTCTCCACACCTACCTATCAACCAATCCACCCACCTACTCCCACGCAAATGCGCAGGAATCCAATGTGCCAGGCTCACCTTGGCCAATGCCTCACTCTCACATACTGCTGCAGACTTCCGGCAAGCCACCCACTCATTGAGCGGTACACACACACACACACACACACACACAGCTCCTTTTCCCTGATATCCTCAGACTGCTACCACTGCGGTGGACAGTTTGTCCTTCCCAAGTGAGAGTGACATGAAATTCCACATGAAAACAACCAAAGCCATATGAGTGACTGCAGCATCCTTGCATCAAACTGAGTGGGGTGTGATTCGATGAAGACTGCATGCCGAAAGCAAAAGATTAACACAGGAAAACAAGAGGTCCTCTTTTCAGGCCAAATCCTTTTGTAACCCTATGAAATACATCACTACAGGCAAACTTAACAGAAGCGACGCCTAGTCCGTGAAACACACACATTTACAGACAACCTCCAACACAAATTACTCATCTGACTACAGTTTCGTTCTGCTAAGAAACACTGCAACAAATCAGCAATTTTGGGATATTAGATCTGGTTTTCACATAGGATGATCCTCACAGCAACAACAAAGTCCTGCCCAGCATTTAAAAGAATCACCCAAAAAAGGAACAAGCCCTTTAATGACAAACACATTATATCTAAATATATAAAGGACACATACTGCATGCATACTTGAAATGTTCTGATGGTAAACCATCATTTGATTCATTTAATCTCATCTGAAAATCTTATGATGATGCTACCACCAGACTTGTCTCCTGCTGACGCACTTACCTCTTTTGATCGGGTTGTTCCTGCTTGTTTGCCCATCCTGTACCGTCTTTGGGCACAATAATCACGTTGGGATCGTTTCCTTTGTTTTCAGACTTCAGGCTCGGCAGGTGAGCAGGTGGGGGCATGCGCCGGGCAGTGGCCACTTTGCCAAGACTTTGCAAGCCATGTCGTGGAACAACTGGGACCATAAAAAACAAACAAAAAAGGACAAACATAGAAAGAAAGAGATGAGTGAAAGGGAAAAAAAAAAAAAAAAAGAAAATGAGTGAGGCACAAACCTTAAGACAGTAAAGTGCAAGGCAGCAACAGGTACTCCTACTCATGCCAACCACATGCACAAGACAGAACCCATATCCCCTTGCTCTCAATGACACACTAGCACTTTGACATGACCATCTGTTTTCAATGAGACTCAAGTAACATTTGCCTATGTTCAGAACCAGCAAACAACACATGGACAGCGCATTGAGACTATTCTTACACCACCCCTCCCAGTCTCTGCAAGGACTATGCTTGACTCAAGGTTACAGACAGCATCAGACAACACCCCACGTCATAAAACAAGGAGTGTGAACATCCTTACCTGTGGTTTTCTGAGATTCTACTGCCTTTCCCTTGTACTTGTCAAACAGGCTGAGTGAGGAGTACTTGCTTTTCCCATCCTTGGACTTGGTTATTTGCCCCAAACGATCGGACATTGCGATGTAATGTCATCGAGTATGGAAATTTGTCTTTGCGCCTCTTCCTCTATGCCGTCTGTTTCTGGAAGGAGAGGAGAAACTTCTGTCAGAACAGATCAGATCTGAACAGACATCTTTAACCAGACTTTGAAGACCACTAGTGTTTGAAGTTACTGTTTAGGACCAAGTGGAACACGTTGGTTCCAAATCGTCTTGAACGCAGCTTTGCTTTCACATTAGTTAAACAAGATATTTGAAAGAGGGACAAGCTTATTATGATATAATATACATTTAGTCAATTCAACGCCAACATTTCCTGATGCTTCTCATCAACGCTGAATTTAAAGAGCAGTGCACTGAAACTTGAACGGACCATTTCAACCCTCTCCAAATCACAAATGAGATGAATGCGTTAATCTCAAGTGTGTCAGTTAGCCCTAGATGTCGAGTCCTGTTTGAACCGCCCGACAGAGGAGGTAGGTCCACAAGCACGTATGTACTGGTCAGACTGCGTCCTGCCGTTGCAGCCGTCACAGGCAAGAACAAAGGGGCGCTTAATCACTTGAGAGCCGAAGGGTTTAACAGGACTAATAAAAGGGCCTTGCTGTGGCGGATGTCATTCCACACACCGCCTAAATGACTCACATGGGGTTCAAAGGCAGAGCCTATGCTCTGATGGGCCCCTCAGTAGCCGCCTACCCCCATATAGACAGACAGCCACCCCCCCACCCCCCAGGCATCCATCCCCAAACGCAGAGATCCTCACCATACTCGTCTGGCTCTGGAAGCCAGTCAGAACTGGGTGTAACTAGAGGTAGGGAGATTCAATTGGGGAGGAGGGAGGGGGGTTGCTGTGACAGACAGGATTCAATCAGAAAGACAAGATATTCCTCAAAAATCACTAGCCATGTACAGACATAACACTCAGTATAGATAGAGACAGACAGACAGACACAGAGGGAGAAATATATTGGCATAAAGTGAACTGAGAAAAGAAGTCAGGTCAGAGAGCAAGAATGAAGAAAAGTGAAAGAAGTGCAACCTCCAACATAACACCAGGTGCCACCTCCACAGAGGACTGCTGGCTGCAGAAAGGTGCCTCTGTCTCTTCTCGGAGGTCAACCAGTGCAAAGATGTCTACTTATAGCACCCTAGGTGACCACTAATATGCTTTTCAAATGGGCTTGGAATTGATCATCAACTGAGCGTTGCTTTCCTTAAACTTAAGTGTATGCGTATTAGATTCCAGGGACCGACGATTACTTTTCTCCATTGAAAAAAAATGATTTCTTTGAAATTATCCGTTATTAAATCGTGCATGGAAAAACGCATTTATACAAGCATCCTTGTGTGAACGCAAAGGATTAATCGTTAAACAAAACTAGCTATTTCCTCACAATAAAATTGTATGAAAATTTTAATGGTTTGTCGACCATCCTAAATCTAGCTTGACAGAGACTTTAGACGCGAATTAAAGATCTTTTCAAAAAGGCTTTTCAGGTGTTTTCTGGTGTCAAATAAGATGAGGCAAGATGGTTGAAATGAAACCTTAACATCGCTTTTAATGCCAAATCCATCATCGTTACAATCCATTAACGTAGCCACATTTACCAGACACGAAAGCCGCATTTCGATCAGTTAAAATAAGCCCAGCACGAAAAAAAAACAACTGTGTTTTTTATTTTAACATAACATAGAATTAGAAAAATCTCTACAGTGATTTGGAACACCCGTTAAAATATTGAAGATAGGAACCGATGTTGTCTTTCAAGTTACATTAGGGGCTAATGTTAATAGCTATACTTGCTAACGTCTATACAACATGAAAGTAGTCGAATAATATAAATATTAATGCAAAGGGATAGAGGTATTAAAACAATGTCTCACCAATCTGACCGAATAAACGGGAGTTGAGGTGATGCTGGGATTTCACAAGACCGAAAAACGAGTCTTGTCAATTAACCTAGCTAACGACAGTTTGCAAATGCTAAGCACGCAACAACGATTAACACTCTTACACAACTGATATTATATGACAAGGCAAATAGTTACATTTATATATAAAAGCAGACTAAAAAGAATACCACACAACGTAAAACCAGTAGAAGAGTAAACAGAGATTAGACAAAAGGGATGTCAGCCCTCCATGTCCTGTAACATTTGCTAATGTTAACGCGAACCAAGGTTAGCCGACACTGGCTAACTCAGGGCCTCCTTGGCTTGAACATGGACATCGACCTATGATTGTTGAGTAGAATATAATTTGATGCACAGCATGCGCAATTAAAATGCGGATATTTGTATAAATGTACATACAGGGGCAAAGGATTGCTCAACACAGTAACCGTTCTGATCAAATCTTAACCTCAAAAGTGGTTAACAGCAAATGTTACTTGCTAGCGATAGCTAGGCTAAATACGTTAGCCACTTCTTTGCAATTTAGGCTTTTGGAACACAGATTCACTTTTGTAAACACAGCTAAGCATTAAACGCCAAGTTCGTCTGCTTGTTATGCTTACATACAAATTGTACGGCGAAAGAAAGACTTATTTATACATGTAATTGGACCTCAGTTTGAAATTAAAATATAAAAGACTTTGCTGAACACCTACAGATTGTGTTCATCAACACAGCTAGGTCGTTGTTTCTGGAGGCTAAACGGTAACGTTAGCCTACTGCTTGAGTTGGCTGCCATGATCGCAAGAAAACACTCGCTTAGGATTAAACTGGGCCACAGCAATATACACACTTTAGGCTAACGTATATTAGACATATATGTGTGGTTGTAAAGGGACATTGCGTGCAATTAACAGGTAAAATCGACATTATAGTAAATTCATGTTTACCGACTATACATCCTATTTCTGAAGCATAGAGGAAAGGCAATGTATATTGGACAAGGCGATTAAAAATGGCTGCAGCCCAGAACAAAGCAACAATAAAACTAGGGAGGAGAGCCTCAACTAAACCCCATAACATCGTCATTTCTTCATCTTTAAGCATACCAGAACTTACCAGTTCCACGTAAAATGATTAGTTAAGTTCACCTATGACGATGTATTTCCGTGTGGTAAGAATAGTTTCAAGGATGGATAAAGATTGTACAGCCAATTCTTTATCTATTTTCCCGTTCACTTCTGTTGATAGTAGGACCTACGCGGCCTAGAAATGAAAGCCTATGCTCTCGTCGACTGTGGTGGTGGCGCTGTATACGGAAATGACGTTAAATCAAACAACGACCCCAGGTGTCCTCTTTAGGTAGTGCAACCTAAAGAACGTGGATCCTATGAATGGCAGTTGAGATTTATAAATCATGTCAAAGACCATTTTGTTCAAATTATGTTTTCTCCTTCGCTTTCAACAGCCACACATCCCCTCCACACACACTCCCAGTTTATCCTATATTGCTTCAATAAGAGTATGACAGCACCTACACTTCTTTGAACATGCAGTGTAGGCTACCGTAGCCTACAAAATGTAGGCCTTCTGTATCAAATGTAGCCTAAATTACATCTGAAAACATACCTGTCAAGTCAAGTCAAGTCAAGTCAGTTTTATTTGTCAATTTCTTCACATGTACTTGACATACAAAGGAATCGAAATTGCGTTTCACACTTGTCCCATGCGTAGACGTTGACGATAATAAAGTGCAGATGCACAACAAAAAAACAATTCTAAACAATAAGGTAATGTTAAGTAAAAAAAAAGTGCAAGTAGACTTAAGGCATTATACTTAGGTAAACATACAGTATATATAAGACAAGACATAACATAAAGTAAGTGTTCCAGCAGCGTTGGTTTGTTGACTTAGTGCAACACAAGATTGTAGCAGCAGTAGTAGTATATAAATAGTAGTAAAAAAGAATACTTGAATATATAGCAGCAGCTGTATGCAATTGCAATGCAGAGGTAGTTATTTTTCAGTCCAGAGTGTTGTTTTGGTTCTTGGTTCAGAGTGTTTGTTCCCTTGTTGGGGAGTGTGTGTGGGTTGGGGGGTTAAGGGGGGGGGGGGGGGGGGGGGGGGGGGGGGG
>JAGFZM010000184.1:81594-96997 GCA_017657215.1 Limnothrissa miodon | reverse complement strand
GGGGGGGGGGGGGTTGGGGTAGAGTTCAATCTGTCTTCCTATACTCCTGCCAGTCTGGTGGTTCCGCTGGCTGGGAGCTGGTAGGGGAGAGAGTTCAGCAGTCTCACAGCCTGGTGGATAAAGCTGTTGGCAAGCCTGGTGGTGCGGGAGTGGAGACTTCTGTAGCTCTTACCAGAGGGCAGTAGGCTGAACAGACAATGTGCGGGGTGGGTTGCATCGCTGACGATTGTGCATGGCTTTGCAGGTGAGGCGGGTGGTGTAGATGTCTTGCAGGGAGGAGAGTGGTCCGCCAACTATCCTCTCAGCTGTTCTCACGATGCGTTGTAGAGCTTTTCTGTTGTAGTCAGTGCAGCTACCGCCCCACACAGTGATGCAGCTGGAGAGTATGCTTTCAATGGTTCCTCTGTAGAATGTGGTCAGGATGTGTGGTGGGGCGCTTGCCCGCTTGAGTTTGCGCAGGAAGTAGAGGCGCTGTTGTGGTTTCTTGGTCAGTGATGTGGTGTTGGTAGTCCAGGAGAGGTCCTCACTGATGTGCACCCCCAGGAACTTGGTGCTGCTCACCCTCTCTACCGCAGCGCCATCGATGGTCAGCGGGTGGTGACCAGTGTGACCTCTCTGGAAGTTGACAATAACCTCCTTGGTCTTGCTAACATTTAGCAGGAGGTTGTTGTCTCTGCACCACGTGGTCAGGAGCTCAACCTCTTTCCTGTAGTCGGTCTCATCGCCCTTGGTGATGAGCCCCACCAGCGTTGTGTCGTCTGCAAACTTCACAAGGTGGTTGGAGCTGTAGGTTGGTGTGCAGTCATGTGTCAGCAGGGTGAAGAGCAGCGGACTGAGCACACAGCCTTGTGGAGCCCCTGTGCTCAGGGTGATGCTGTTAGATTTACTATCGGATATTTTATAAGAAAAGTAATAAAACTGTGAATGTGCAATTACTATTTTGTTTACAGTTCATGAAGAGGAGGTGCTGTTATGGCAGGGCAATTGTTTTTGTGTCAAAAGACACTTCCCTGGTAAACCACTAGAGGATGTAAGAACACAGATTATAACATATTCTCAGACTGCAAGATCACAATCTAGAGTAGCCTACACTTTCCAGATTAAATGAATATGGATCTAATTGATAAATGAGCATTTACAGTACACTTAACTTCTATGACCTCTTTTCCTCAATCATACGAAAAATGGTTGCTCTAGGCCCACTCATATATCACAATGTCTTATTCTATTTCTGTAATTTTCTATAATTTTCTGTTGTCTTATTGGCGTTGATGTATTGATATGGCATATTGCTGTTTGTTATTAGGGGGGTTCAAACCTTTATTATACATTTTTGAGAGAGAGAGAGAGAGAGAGAGAGAGAGAGAGATATATAAGTCGAAATATGCAAAAAGAATGTTAGACAAGACATTGTTATTATTAGAAGGATGAACGGTTTAGTCTTTTGACATTAATTAAAGATTTATTCAAGGAAAAGGGCTTTAAAGACATTGACATTTCAAGTGAGATTATATTTGGGGTCGCATATCCTGATTCATCCATCCCCTTCCATTATGCAGTACTAAGAAAGTCAGTAATGTATTTAAAACACACAGTCTCATTTAGCCTGTGCTGTTAAGATATTAGTGCTGTCATTTGCAGTGACAGTAGGCCTATACTTCCTGTTTACTTGGAAATTGGGTGGGATGAATGTGTGTGTCTGTGTGCATATGTATCGAGGTTGGTGGGCTGTGTTGTCAGACTCAGCTGTCCATATCAGAGAAAGGTGTGTGTGTGTGTGAGTGTGTGCGCGCACGCGCAAGTCCATGCCCCAGTCAACCCCCTCTGGTGTGTGACTGGATACACCTCCCATGCCTGCTCCTCTCTCTGTCAGAACCAGCCGCTCCTTCATCCAGAGAACTGGGCATGAAACAAACCACTAGAGATCTCTGCATGTGTGCACTCAAAGACATCGTTTCTGAAGACAATTCCAGGTCACTTCATTCAAACACCACCACCACACACAGCTGCAGCTGCAGCACAATAGGTACAGTATGTGTGGTTTACACTCTCACCAAGGACATACGCGTGGATTAGGTAAGACTAGGCCCCCGTCTATGTTTCAAAGTGTCTTGGTTTTGGTAACACACACACACAGGAAGTGAGACCACTTCCTGTTGTAATGAGTCCGTTAGAAACCCAGAATATCTGTTGCCTTTGATGTCTACCAGCAGACTTGAGGTTGTACCTCTGAAATCTCTCTTTCCTTCGTTACATCCAACTGGAGGAGAGGAGGAGAACGATGTTTGCTGATGTATCGCCGCTGAATGTTGCTGTGAGACATGTTTGCTCCTCCGCGTATACGGCCTCGCTTTGATCTGAGCTCCCATCTGATCTGATACCGGTCCCTTTTAGACACCCAAATAGTGAGATAGAGAAGCACATATCCTCACACACATTTATGCAAGCACATATATACATGCATGCATACACACAGGTACACACATTTGCAGTTTTGCAACCTGGATTTCATATCTGGTTCATTCTGTTTTGTGTTGCAGTCCATCTACCATGCTCTCCTCCTATTTTATTGTACATTTCTTCATCAGCTGTGACTTTTACTTTTAAAAATGTCAACTCACACAGCTTTTGCTTGCTGCATGTGCACCAACAACAACCCCCACAACACACACACACAACCCCCCCACCCCCTTCTCCTTCTTCCCCCTAAGACAGAGTGTAAGGAGATTAAGAGACATGTGTATGTGTGAATGGTGTTTATGTATGGTGTGTTTCAGTATGTGTTGTGTTGGGTGGGGGTGGGGTAGGTGGTGGTGGCGGCGGGACGTATGGCCAGTTCTGATACGTTAATCTACCTTCGTGCACCAACCACCTTATCGCCTCCACCCTCTTCAGTCCTTCCCCAGCTGAGGCATGCAGAGTGTGGAGTGTACAGAAGTGAGCTAGAAGGGGAACAAGAAAAAGAAGCGTAATGAATTACATTTACTCATGTTACTGTAATTAAGTAGTTTTGATGAGTAATTTTGTAATTTTAGATAATCACAATGAATGCATAAAATTGTTTTAAAATTTTACTTTTGCCCAAAAACATTTGAACCCAAGTATTTCACTTGGCAGACAAAATGTTGTGTACAAACTTAAATGGGGGAAGTAAAACCTGATAGTGGATGGTGCCAAGTAAGAGATAGAATTCTTAGAGGAGGTTGAGACACTGAATTCCTGTGGAGGAGATAAATTGAAAAGGGAAAAACATCCTTGGCCATATCTCTTGGGGTGCCAACCAACTGTTCCACAAAGTACAGATTTGATGTGTATTTGAGTGAAAAAGAAGGTGCTCTGTATTGAGCTCATGGTATTTTTGATTCTCACAGAATTGTATGAATAGGCTGCGTAATTTGCATGAGATAACAGAAAACTCTGCAGCTTTCATCCCTCAGGGTTGGTCTGACGCATCAGTTTGGATTGAAACAGGGCTTGCATGAGCAAAACACATTGTTCCCAGACCCACCTATCTGTTTTCTTGCTGGGCAGGCTTAAGGCTTTAGCCAGCCTTTACTCTTCTTTGTCACTAAATAAATTGGCAAAGGGTTCTGCAGCCACGCAAGGGTTACAAAAAATGAAAATAAATAAATAAATAAATAAATAAAAAATAAAAACTCCTCAGTGCTCTGCATTGTCTGTACTAGTAATTCCTTGTTGCTTATAAATTATATAACACTGGCTATCTAAGTGTGCCCTATAGACATGACTGGACATCCTGACTGAATGAATGCGACCCCAAACAAGCAGCAACTTATTGACTTATTTTAGAGGTATTTTTAGAACATTGTAGGCCTATTGTACAAATGAATTAGAGTAAGATTATCTGTGGGGCATTTTTTGTGGATACTTTTGGATTAAATTGAAGCAAAGACACTTTTACTAAATTACATTTTTCCACCTGTGTGTGTGTGTGTGTGTGTGTGTGTGTTTGTGTGTGTGTGTGTGTATGTCATGACGCTATTGCACTCTTGTGAGATCTCCTTATAACCTCCATTATGACCTCTCACACAGAAACTGTAATTGTCCAGCAAGGCTGGTGAGGTGCACATGGTAGGCCATTGAGGTCAAGCCGCTTGTATTGTGCCTGTGTAAGCACACCCACCTCCATCAGATAAACAGGCTTTCCTCTGTTGTTCCTCATAGCCGGCTTCCTGTGACAGCAGTCAAGGGGATGTGAGAACAAATATGCTTTCCTTTTACTGACAGTGACTTTTAGCTCTCAACATATGCATTAGACCAGAACACCTGTGTGTGTGTGTGTGTGTGCGTATGTGTGTGTGTTAAAGTATGTTGTTTCTGTGGCAGACATCATGTGATGCAATCCTCAGGAGTTGGAACCCAATGGTGGGGAAAGATTTCACACACAGAAACACACACACACACACACAGACTTCTTCAACAACTCATGCAAGAGAGACAGATCTGCTGTTTGCCAGAGGATTTAGATTTGTCTGAAGGGGTATTGTTTTGTTTGGCCCCACAAAACGGTTAAATAACAAGATATAATTTCAACAGCCCATTGACTCCATTTCTGGCTATTTTAGCCATTCAGCCTATTTTTTTACTTGCCTGTATTATTATTATTATTTTTTATTTGAATGGACAGTTAAGCTTTAGTTAAGTATTTTGTTTATGTAATGATTTTTCTATTTTTGTATATTGTGCAGCTTGTGCAGAAGCATATAGAATATTCACAGGCAATGCTCTTGCACTGACACTGGTTCTTTCTCCCTCTCTCTCTCTCTCTATGTATCTATCTATCCATCATTGATAATTGAGAAAATCAGAGCATTCATCTCAAACAAGCATGTCAGTCAAAAAAAAAAAAAGATTTTCATTTTAACATAGGTTTTTCATTTCGTTTTTTTTCTGCAATGGAGCAATGAGAGAAGCAGAATTGTTTCACTCATGTCAAGACTCATGATATTTTACGTAAGAGGCACTGTGCTCTGTTTATTATTCATCATGGTGACGGGTTTTCATTCACAATACATTGACACATTTTCAATTACAAAAAATACAGTATATCCCTGTTTTGTCAATTGCCATATTAGCAACTGTTTAGTTTCATGTAGATAGTATGTGACAATAAAATCATTGAATCCTTGAAGATAGCAACACAAGATCCATTGTAGTGTTTAACTACTAAGCAAACAGGCATATACCATTGACCTTAACCGAATAATATGCACTTTTGAAGTTGTGGCTCTTCTTCAAGTTGACAAGGTGTTCATTCACACACACACACACATACACACACACACACACACACACACACACACACACAGTGTGTAGCAAATCAGGAATTGGGTCTGTACTTGTTCAGTAATATTGAAGTGAATGTGGTGCTTGGGACCAGGAGCCAAGTATGACATTCAAATGGTTCAGTTTTTAATTTTGAAAAGAAAGCAAATCAAAACACTCTTCAGAATAACATGCTGGCATAACGTGAGAGGCATTTCACAATAAATAAAAGTAGAAATGGAAAATATCAACATCAATCCGATTCCAAAGAAACAAACATTTGTCAGTACAGCACCATTCAGTATATTTACAAACCCATCTGGAAAACATGGCATTAAAAAGTGAAAATACTAAACTTAATTCTGTACAAATAATTCATGCACATTTTCTCTAACCAAAATGCTTTGAATAAATACAAGAAAACTATAACTATTTGCAGGCCCCAGGAGGATGTAGAACAGAGAGATGAAATGAAGATGATAAATGTTAGGATGAGCGCCCCCTACAGAAAGGCTCTGGTGTAGATCCACACCTCATTTCAAGAAAGGCAGCAGCAGTAGTTGGTAGGAATGGTTATCAGCCCAGAGATGTCAACCTGATCATCTGATTGCTCCTTTTGTTCTCTTGACATGTCAGCGACACCCTTTGATCCCCCATGTTTGTGTGCCACCTACTCGCTGTCTCCTAACTTTAATCTACTTTAACTTTAATTCCTAGTCAGAATCTGGCAGCATCGAACAGGGAAGTGAAGAACAAGGCAATTCTGATCAAGCGAGGCGTCTATGCAAATATGACGATTAGAATCTTAAAGCAATCCTTAGAGAGCCGACTATTTCAGCAACACGGACACACAAAGACAGAGAATCACGCACAAACACACACACACACACACACACACACACACACACACAAATACAGACAAATATGCAAATATGCAAAGAGGCACAAAATACTGCAAAAGCGTCAGTTTATCTCCTATCAAGTCCATTTTCAAGTCTCTGCGAAACAGGGAGTTGTTTCTGAATAGGCATTTTGTGCCTCTCAACTGAATATTTTTCCTTTCATTTATAAAGGCCGGTCAGGTTCGGGAAGAAATTAGTCACATTTGCCATTGAGAATTAGATAATTACCCATGCTGTCTGAACTAGCTAGCAGGACAGAAAATTGTCGGTCATAGAAATGCTACAGGTTAACATGGCATTATTCTTGCTTTGATAAAAATGATTCACAGGCAAGGACTCCACTACCCAATATCCCTAAGTGCAAAGCAAAGAGATTGGTGGAGATTCCTACATACCACCTGGGTCTCTCAGGACACAAGAAATAAATTAGCTTGTGAAACCTGTGGTCAAAACAAAGTGTGGTGAAGCAGCTTTCAGCTACTACGCAGTTCAGATTTGGAACCAACTTCCTGAAGACATAAAAAAAATTCCCTACTGTTATCAGTTTCAAATCCAAACTTGAGACAAAACTTTTCTCAGATGCTTTCTCTTAATAATTCATGTATCATTCTTTTTATTCTTTTAATATTCTGTCCTTTATTAATTTAACTATTGATGTAACTTTTAATCTAATTTGTGTAATGTCTTACTTTTATTTTACTACCTTATTTTTATCAACTATGTTTTGATTTTCAACCTCTTATATAATTATTTGTCATTTTGGTTATTCACGGCTGTTTGCCTTTATCTTTGTAAAGCACATCGAACTGCCTCCCCTGTGGATGAAATGCGCTATGTAAATAAACTTGCCAAGCCTTGCCTTGCCTATACCATGAAAGATATAACAATTTCCTTTTGAAGCTTTCCAAATTTCTCTGTGGTAGGGAACAATGTTGGCAGGAACGTAGTATCAGGAAAAATAAGTCATGATCAGGGAGAAAATGTTTTTATGTATTTGAAGATGAATCTGCTCAGCAAACTATAGACCTATAAGAAGTTGGTCACAATGATAGAGAACATTGTTAGGAACTGTATCACATGCAATGATTTATGGAACATTAAGATGAATATTATATACAATTTTCTACCTTTTAGCTCAAAATGGTAGGTTACGCGATCATCACTAGCTGGTCAGACTGAGTCTTGCTCTTAAGATGAAATTTTCAAAAATTCAAGGGAAACTGCATGGAGAATGCAGGTTAAATACACTTCTATGAGCCTGAAGTGATTCGTTGAGAGGTTAGACTGGCCTATTCTATTGAGTTTGGAGTGTATGCCTGTCAGGTTTTTGCAAGTTTAAGTTTATAATGAAAAATCCACTAATGGCTAGATAACCTAGTTCTTGCTTAAGTGAAAGAAAGCCACTTCATCTTGTTATGGTCAAAAGCTGTCATCCTCTGATATAGCTGGTGGTACTTGTAATAACATATACACATACAGTACATGGCCTGTTTCGTTAGATGAGTGACCGAGTCTGTGTTCTATCACAGAACTAATTCTACAAAATAACATAAATGTGACCATGTTTAAAGGAAATGGCCAGAGTTCTTATGATGCTAACTTAATATATACATTGATATACAATAATGAGTTACAGAAATACAGTCGCAGTAATGTGGTGCATAAATACTGCACAGTAAAAGTAACAAACATGCCATTACGTTTGGAGTCTAACAATTCAATGCTCAACATATTACACTTTTGTCTGTGGTCTTAGCACTTTGGCCTAAAGGGGAATTCTGCCCACCATCTATGGTGCATTCAGCAGCCGCAAGTATCAAGATGACTCGACGGGTATAAACATAACAAGGAGAAAGGAAGTGAAAGTGAGAGTAGAAGAGGAATTGGAGAGACTAAAGAGGAGCTTCAACAAAAATACAAGTCACTCCCACATTGAGCACTCGGTAGAATTAGGCATGGGTCAGACAGATGGTGCGTGAATGAGATTGTCTTTTCTTAAAACTTCCGCCTTAAAAAGCAATCCCATTTTATGTATTTTTGTATTGCTACTCCACCGGTACACCCTAAGCTGAAGCTAGGATTCAACTGTTTATCTTTCTGCCATCTCAATATCCTGCGTCATATTTGCTCAGACAGCTTTACCACTTGTGGCATCTGACCAATCAGGCTTTACAAAGAGTCTGGCAACAACTGTGAATCAACCAATCAGCCAACAGTTAATGACCCCCAGCTATGAATCAACCGCTCGGCCAACAGTTATGAATTAACTCATCAGCCAGCAGCTATGAATCAACCAATCAGCTAGCGGATGATGGCCAAAATCATGAATCATAAATCGGCCAATCAGGCAATGACCATTAATTAGCCAATCAGATTGCTCCTAACTGAAGGGGCTCCAGCTGAGTGTCCCTATGGATATGATGGTCTGGCAGGTGCTGGAGGAGAGCCACACCGTCTCCACTAAGCTGAAGTGCAGCAGGCCCAGGGCGAAGCCACAGGCCATGTCCGTCAGGTGGTGGCGGCCCAGCAGAACCCGGGACAAGCCCACCAGGAAGGCCCAGAGAACCAGGAGGATGCGCAGGGGCACGGCCAGCACCAAGTGCGACAGCAGGAACTTGGAGACCATGGCCGCCCGGCTGGCGTGGGCCGCGGGAAACGAGTACAGGTCCATGGCCATGCAGTCCAGGAAGCCTGGCGACATCTCCCATGGTCCTTTGCGCTTCACCAACTTCTGCACTCCAGCCACTGTCATCACATCCAGGATTAAAGCTGTGTGTGTAAGAAAAAAGAGAAATAGCAAGAATGTGTCTGTATGTAAGTATGTATGTAAAATCAGCTTCAATATATCAGTTACCTTGCTTTGATTACCTTGCTTCAATATAGCAATTAAATTTCATTAATTATAGTATGCAAATGAAGCTACCTGAATCACCTGACTTCCTTTGAATTATCAGTGCTGTGCTTCTTGTGACCTGGGTATCAATGCTATCATAGCATCAGAAAACCTACAAGCAACATTCACCAAGGCAAACAATTTGTTCAAGGCAAGTGCCGAGTTGCGATGAAGCTGGCAATTACTGTCAAATCAGTCCTCGATTAGCTTCCATCAGTGGGTGTAATGGCCCTGCTAATTTAGAAGGCAATGTGTGGAGACTGACATCAATAACACTGATCAATATGGCAGAGGCTTGAAAAGTGTTGCATACTTCCTGAAGTGGGAAATGTCCTCTATATCTCTGTGATCGCAATATGTGAGCTTGCAGGGAGAGCATCCCAGAGGAAGGGAGAAGCAGTCCAACATCTCAAAATAGCTCTTAAAGCTGACACAGTAATGTGTGTATTTTCAACAAGGCCTTTCTCCACACTAGGTTTTACATGGGTTAAACATCTACTGTACACCAGCACCTACAACAACTGCTGTAATACCAATCATGTCATTTGGAATTGCAATTCTGTTTTCTGTTCTGTGGGCAAACTGGTAACTCGTGAAATAAGTTATAAACCAAAACAGGCCTACATTTGTACATTTTTGTACTCTTTTCTTCCTGTCTGTTACTGTCCAAAAAGCTAATTGTGTTGATACACAAAGAGCAGGCAGCACCACAAATGAATCCAAATCTTAATCAGATTGATCATAATCAGATTTGGAAAAGACGAAACAGTCAATTAACGTTCCTCTGTCTAAACAATAAAACACACTTAGAGAATGAGTTGCCCCGTTTAGTGATTGAGCAACCCAGAAAAAAACATAAGAAGGCTCATGTGCTTCTGTTTGTTCCAGTTTGTGTTGGGAGGTTATTTCATTCAGTCGTGCAGAAACTCAATGCCACAGCCAAGGGCTGTCTCGGGACCAGCTACAAATATTAACAGGCCATCTACACCAGCCCATCAGAGGCACTTGAAAGGGCAGATTGTATAGATTGTATAGATAGTGGGATGTGTGTCATTTGTCATTTGAAGAAAAAATTATGTCATTTAAAACATGCCTATTTTCCCCAGGCTCAGATATAATCTGAGGTGTAGCGGCTAACACACCTGTGTAAAGCTCTGTGTGGGATTAACCTGCTGCTGCTGCGTGTGAGGGCATGTGTGCATGTTTGTGGTATCTATTTCACAGAAGCTGGGCTCAGCTTAGTTTAGTGTGCTGACCTGAATTTAACTAGGTTTATGCTGAAGTCACATTGACTTTAACCCCTTGTAACCACTAAAAGGCATTGCAATTTAAAAATAACACTAGACTGGAACTCTGTTTACCCTGGATTCAGACACATCACTGTGCTTGGCGACTTGCTCTGCTTGATGCATGTGAGTTAAATCAGCAAGCATAAACTATAAAATTATGTGAGATTTGGAGTGACCTGAGAAAGAGAGAAAAAAGATAGTCACTGTGTCCAAGTTGGCCCACATTACCAAGAAGCACTGTGATTTTGCCATTGGCTCGACAAAAGCAGCTTCAGAGTGTGGAGATTTACAGCAGAGTGGAGAGCTCAGATTAATCTTGCTCCCAATTCCCTTATTGAGAAACTTTCTCCTTTCTCTCAGTACACAGCTCACAGCAACTGACAACAGGAGAGGGGTGCCAAAAGCAAGCATTCACGACTGTTAAATTAGTTTTCTGGTGCGGTCTTAAAATGGCTTTCCTATTATAGAATTAATTTTAAGCGAATCTGAGGCGTTCTGGAAATAAATAACTATGTAAATATGTCAAGTCATGATTCGCTGTGATCTAGGAACGGACTGAGAGTAAGTGAGAAATCTGGAGCAACTTGTGTCACATGCGCGCTCCCTCTCCTGTAAGTGAATGAATGAGTCGTGCACTGTGATAGAAAGCGGTTCACGAGGGATTTACCGAGCAGAAGATTGACCAAGACCTCTTGGCCCGCCAGCGTATTACTTCTGGTGAGACACAAAAGCGTACCGAAGATCCATGTGATACCGTGTCCAGTGAGAGCCAGCAGAGTGACCATGGAACGGACACTACCCCAGGAGGATGAGGTGTAGGCGCAAACCCCTAGCTTTTTGGACAAGCAAATGTCAATGGCAAGTAGAGAGTTCATTGCGATTCCTCGAAAAGACGGGTTTAGCTGCATACAGTCCTCCTCTGGAAGTTTCGCCGGCTCTTTGCGTTCTTTGGCAGTGTCGGTAGGTTCCGATTGATACTCCCATGGTTGGCTTTGCTGAGATTTGGTTTGAGCCCCTCGCCTGCCCGTGCCGCGACCCTCAGAGAAACCGGTGCGAAGAGGTTGGTTCAGAGACAAGAACTCGGGTCTGCCCAATAGATTGCCACGGTCTCTGGTTCTTGCTCTATTCCCATTAGAAGGCATTATGTAGCCTACCACTGATTCCTTGTGTCTCGTCTGTGAGTATAAATTGGAAAATTAAATAAATTCAAATTAACTATATTAATTTGCTCTAGCTTTTAATCGTGTCTTATTTGAACTCCATTCAGATAGGCCTTTTTAGCTGGATAGCTTTTAAAAAGCTTGCTACTGGTGTTTACAAAGGGTCGTGGTATGGATTGAAGGAAGGCTGGTGAATGACACATACGGCAGCCAATCCGGAAGGGGACCTAGACAGAGAATGAGAGCAAGCACCCTGCAGAAAATTAAAACAAAATGCATCAATGAAATGTCGCTCGGCTATTGTTACTGAATGCACAAGCCACTAACTAAGGATGTAACATGCTCTCATATGTTACGTAGGTGAAAATCACATCACCAAAGGTAGCCTACAAATGACTGCCAAAAATCATTTATTAAAATACGAAGCCGTTAATATCTACTCATTAAGCACCTTAGAAGCAAGTACACATTATAATACTGTAAGCACATTCTGTTAACCATACCTGAAAACGAGGAGACTGCTGGACTCTGAGCAGAATAATAGGCAACAACATGTCGTCCTCCAGCCGTGCACTGTTGGCACGCCTGGAATGTTGATAACACGTAAGGCATTTCTATTTACGGAAGGAGGTTGTGACTTAGCTCTATGCGCATTCCCAAATCATATAATAAGATATGACTTCGTTTAATCACGACTTAACAATAAAAGGACTCAAAGTATTCTCCAGTGTCCACTTAGCCCAGTTTCTCGCCTAGCGACCGCACCAGAAACAGCACACCGGGCTGCTGTTCCGGGTTGGAGTTCTCCAAGGTGCTTAAACCGGACTGGAATTTAGCAGAGTGGCAGCGCTTGAGTTCACCGTTTGAATTTGAATTTCGCTCAGCAATGTCATAGATGTACACGCATTATTGCGTGTTCATTCAGAAGTTTATTTTATATTTACATTAAAACATTAGGCAATACTGATGGTGATACAGCATTGAATCGAAAAAACGGCACACAAGATTATACATAAAGCGGGCTAACAGATGTTATATAATCAAATGTAAGATGATAATTTGATAATTTCTCTGTTATATAAAACTCCGTTACCCAGAAGGCTTGGATCGGAGACAGGAAGTGTCGTTTCCGAGGCACTATAAGAAACTAGCACCAGCTCTCTAGTAGTAACAGAATGTTGCAGGACCGCAAATGACCGCGATGGGACTGTGTGCGATAAACGGACTATTGTGGATGATTGTATAAAAACGCGTTGGCACGGCGAATACCACTTAGACAATATCAATGAATCAGCCCCAACGTTTCTCGTCACTGCAGAAAGATCGTCTTTATAACATTTGATGACATTACCACTTACAAGCAAAGGAGAGAAAGTTGACCTGATTGCCTTTGGATGTTGCGGTGCTCATTGTAACCGACGGTGATGTTAATGTAAGTTTCAATTAATAGGTTAAATATCCAATGGACCTTTAGGTTTTTTTTTTTTTTTTTTTTTTTTTTAACAGATTTTAAAAGAAGGCCGAAGGACCGGTCTTTTAGGGTGAATTCGGAATTGTTTTTAGTGAAGGAGACGGAGAGAGAGAGAAAGCAAACTGCAAAGGATGTAAACGTATCCATATTTATTCAAAGTGTTCAGTGTAAAGATAAGTTAATTTTTAACTCGTCAGTGCTGAAATTCATAAATCTGCCACTGCTGTTAAAGCCATAATGAAAAGGCCTATATAATTTAATTTTTAAAAGATTTTATAGAGAATAACTTCAGACATTTCGACCCAGCACTAGCCTAACTTTACAAGCTTGAAAGGCAAGATGAACGAACATTAAGGTTGCACATGCTTTATAAACTTTTTGCTTGGGCCAGTTATCATAGAAACATTGCATCGGGTTATTTATGATTGTATACATTGCAATAAATGTGCTTTCTTCATTGGACTAATAACAGCATCAAATGCCAATTATTATTACATAGTAAGGACATCGTAGTGGACACATCCTTCCAGAGTAGAAAACATAATATCCTGATAAAGACTGCTGACCTCTGCCATTGTAATGTAACATTTAGAACTTATTAACAAAATAGCACACGTTAGGCTTTACGTTTTATTAAGCGGTCATATTAGGGAGTCATTTCATTTTGAGACACTAAGATGTTTTTTTCAACAACCCAGTGACGTGACACTAGCTTACGATATGACGTCGAAATGTTACGCTTGCAGTTCTTGTAAAGTATGGTTAGGTCACAATAAAGCATCGTATTCCGACCCATAAATGAAAACGCCGAAGAACAAAATGATGCGCTCTAGACTGTTGAAGTCAGCAATGACTCTGGGGACTGTCGAAGAGAAGGGCATGGGACCATAACTGACAACTGGTCTTTGAATGGAGGAAGTACATCGAAAGGAAATAGAAAGTTGACATCAGTGCGTTTTGAAAGAGGACTGTGGATGCACAGCCATGCAGCTGTGGATGGGACTAGAGCTTCGCCAAATGGAGTAGAGTTGACCGAACTGTCAACACCCGTGGATTACAGAAAATCTCCAACATTGCAACATAGAAACACGGCCGCGCAAAGAAGTCCTCTAAAGGACCTTTCAAAACCCCCCCTCAATAAATTACCAATTCATCATGCGAACACAATTGATGTAAAGATACAGCGCAGTGTCCATGCGTGTCTCTCCAAAGGTTAGGACATTTGTTTGGATTGTGTTGTTCTTTAATGCAATGGGCTGCATCCAGAGTATCAGGTGTAAGCCGAAGAGTTTCCGTGAGAGTATCAGCGTTTTGGAAGTTAACTCCTCAATCGACGCAAACCCCACCAGCATAGACGAGTCCTCAAGCGTGGTTCTGCGATACAGAACTCCGCATTTCCGAGCCTCCGCTCGAGTTCTGGTACCTCCAGTTGCTGGGAAAGAGACGTGGACCGTTGGCTGGATCCAAGCGTGTAACCACATGGAGTTCTTCAACAAATACGGAAACAAAGGGATGTAAGTATCAATAATTCACACGTTAATGTTAAAGTGTTTGTTGTCGTGGGAGAGTCGGGCAGAGAACAACATTTTCATGTTACCTAGTTGACATACGGTTGTGGTGCTTGCCTATAAATGTCATTCTAAAAAGGTAAACCTGCATAAACTACACCTTAACCAAACCATAGAACTTATTCACCACCCTCCTCCTAATTTGGATGCATGGTAGGCTACCTTTTACACCTGAGTAGATAATTTGTGTCAGACTAAAAAACTGATAAGAGTCAGTTCCCTGGAGCTTGATGGCACAGACTGTGTTGTCTATAAGCCCAAGTTATTACTCAAGCCCAACATCAGTGTCTGACCTCACAATTACACTTCAAAATTAAAGTCTAATCTTGAAAAGATTACCCGAAAGTGTGGAAAATTGAGAAAAACCTACTTGACACAACATTATATATATCATTATAACATTCAATTTACAGATATTACTGTAGACCCTTCAGTTGATGTAATGGCAGGCATTCCAATAATTTTGTCTACAACCTGTCCTATCTAAATTTAGTAGCAACAGAACTGAACCATATGTGGGGCATCCATACATCCACCTCAATAAACTGTTTCAATGGTATGTAGGGATCTTTGGCATTGTTTAGCCAGCATTAAAGTGGCGAAGTTAAGGAAAAAGTTTTTAATGGAAAAGCCTAGTAATAGGAAGAGACGTTTAGTTTAAAGGGATAGTTCGGTTTTTAACACATTAAGCCCCTTTCACAGGTTGTCTAAAATGCAATAAAGTGGTTGACATCAAAATTTTGACAATTGCTTCTGTCTCGGCTATTTGGGAAATGTAGAATCGCCTCTGCCTGCCTTCAAAATGGCTAGCAATGGGCATGTGTTGTTTCTATC
>JAGFZM010000184.1:58575-81584 GCA_017657215.1 Limnothrissa miodon | reverse complement strand
GTGTGCGTATTGCAGCATCGTCAGACTCATCTTGGCGGAAACCATCTGTGTCGAGAGGGCGGCAGACAAAACGCGGGTGTCGCTCCAGGCTTGCTTGTGTCGTGTGCGCCCTGGTGTCAGGCCGTGTTTAGTGGAGCGCACTTAGACAGGCCTGTCACATAAAGAGGGAGACCCACGCACCTCTGACTAACAGCAAACACACCCCGCTGGCGGCAGCCTGATCATTATTTTAAAAATGGCCGCCGTGAGAAATGGTGGTGGTGGGGGGCGGGGTCTGGGGACGGCTCAGCTCATCGGACTGAAGTAGACTTCAGCAATCATAGTTGTGCTAGAACAAGGCCCAAAATAAAAAAGAGGTGTGCGTGTGTTTGTGGTGGGATCTTTGGGTACTTGCTGTGCACATGACATTGCTCTTCATTCTTTTATTTAGGTGCAGTAGGCTGTATTCCCCTCTTTCTCTCTCTTTCTTTCTCTCTCTCTCATTTTCTATCTATTATACACACATAGGCACACACAAGCATACACACTCATGTCTTTTCCTCACACATACTCTTCACACATTTTTCCTTTCTCTCTGTCTTAGACACACACACAGAAGCACACACTCTTTATTTCTTTTCTTTAAACATATATTCTCTTCACACACACACTTCCCTCACACACACACACACACACACATACACACTGCGAGACTTGCTACTATTACAGTGCAGATTGTAATCTGCCCCTTTGGTGAATTAATACCCATGATGTGTGTCATGTGTCTGTGGATCAGAGCCTGCTCTGTGGGCGCTTCTGGTAGGAAAGGTCATCGTTTTCCTGCAGCAATAGGGGGTGAGGACTGTGTGTGTGTGTGTGTCAATAGACAGACAGATGGGCGGAGGCTGTAAGAGTTGGTCATGCCCTGCAGAGCTTCTCACACACACACACACACACATCTGATATGGAGGGCTGCCTAATGCAAGCATAAGAGGACGTTTTGGGAAAAACAGCTGGAGAGCAGCACACTGATCCCCCTGCTCCTCTCCAGCTGGTACATGTTCAGACCTCCACGCTGCTTCACTGATAGTAGGCTGCTGCTGCCAGTGGAATCAGTGACTGTCTTAAGTCTTCATGGGCCAAGTCAGCCTGGGCCAAGGTCCCACATGGAGGGTTTATATCCCCATACATTCTCCAGGAGTTGGAATAGAAACAGCTGTCACATTGTGACCCAACCCAAGGTCATCACGAGCTATGTCCTGTCTTTGTCCAGACCCATGCGAGCACTAAAGTCTGTGTCTATATAGTTAAATATATGTATACAAACAAACAATAGCCAAGGACAGCCCAGCCTCTGTTGTCACATATCCGTTTAAATGAACTAATTAAGTACATTGATCCAGACAGGCTCATGTTGGGTGATGTCGGTCCTGTTCTGCACCAATGCTTTGTGGGTAACAAACTCCAATGACCTTGTACAGATTGCTTTTAATGTTAACATTTCCCTACATAGAGGAGCGTATGTGTTGTCTATAGAAAATTGAAGGGATACACACCATGTCAGGGATATATTCTTTGTTAGAGTTGGATGCTGACTTTACTGCACCTGAAGAGTCACACCAATACATTCCACCAGTGGCAATCACTCATGGGGGGGGTTAGAAAAAGAGTGAAAATGTTGCATAACCTCGAAAGCAATCCTGATAGTCAAGGTTAGACTAACCCTGGGTGCAAAGGAATCATTTAGAGTTTAAATGAAAGACAATAGAGATATTCACTTCAACTGCAAAGAATTGTGGGTACTGGGAGCACATATGCTACACTCACAAACACACACACACACACACAGAGAGAGAGAGAGAGAGAGAGAGAGAGAGACTGACCGCACCATCTTTCTTACCCGTTTCTCTTCAGGTCCAGCTGGGAGCTCCCGGACCTCCGTGACGGCAAAATCCAAGCAATAAGTGACTCAGACGGCGTCAACTACCCCTGGTACGGCAACACCACAGAGACGTGCACCATCGTGGGGCCCACCAAGAAGGACACCCGCTTCACGGTGAGCATGAACGACAACTTCTACCCGAGCGTGACGTGGGGCGTTCCTGTCAGCGACAGCAACGTGCCGCAGCTGAGCAGCATCCGGCGCGACCAGAGCTTCACCACGTGGCTCGTGGCCATCCACCAGAGCACGGGTGAGACACTGGTGCTGCAGACGGTGCACTGGAGGATGCAGCTGCACATAGCGGTGGACCCGGACAAGCCGCTGGGCCAGCGGGCGCGTCTCTGCGAGCCCATCGCCCAGGAGCAGCCACAGGTGCTGGGCAAGAACGAGCCCATCCCGTCCAACGCCATGGTCAAACCCAACGCCAACGACGCTCAGGTGCTCATGTGGAGGCCAAAGACGGGGGAACCCATCGTGGTCATCCCACCCAAGTACTGACTGACCTTGACCTTTGAACATTGACCTCTTGACCCCGTATAGCGCTCCTCTTCTGTTTTCTGGGGGGAGATGAGGGGTGCTGTTTGGGAACAAAGGTGGCAGAAGCTGTGGAGTACAACAGTGCGTTACCATCAGCTTATTTTCTAAGATGAAGAGGGGAAATTAACATTTTAACTGGAATATAAAAATAAAATATGAACTACAACTATTCTACCTTCATACGGGGTCGGGATTCACTGTGCTATATTGGGACTTCGCAAAAAAATTTAAAAAAGGAGGGAGAAAAAAAATGAAGAAAAAATGATTTCAAGCTTTTTCTGGCTTTGTTTTTTTTTCAGTGTTAAGAGAAAAGAATATGAAGAGTGTTTGTTTATTGACATGGTAGACACATGCACATATGCACAGCTTTTTGGTACACCAGTGGTGTTTATTCTGGTCTAAGGTGTGAGAAGGAATGGGCATTTTTGTAATGAAAAGCACCTTGGACTGCAGTTAAAATGAATAGAGAAATCCTGTTTGAATGACACTTACGTGGAACAAGCGAGACATTCAATCCATGCTGCCTTACGTTTACATTGCTTTTTTCATTCAGACTTGTAGCCTTAAAATTATGTGCAATGCAGTATTACTCTCACACACACATACACACACACACCTTATGTGGTCATACTGGAGCCCAGATAGCAGCAGTCTGTGGCCCACATACGGTGTGGATCTGGGCCAGACATTTGGTTTCGGGCTGCTGACAGGACTTAGTCCTGAGAGGGCAGCACAGGCGGGTGGAGATCTCCACGGCAACCATACCCCTCATTCAACCAACCTATGTAGCCTTCCTAATCAAAACTAAGCAAGAGTCCTGTGGTGTGACTCGGGAAGTTAGCGATCCTTTAGTGTTTCAAAGCTTTAATGAATCACAAGCCACCCTTTCACCTGGTGAACTCCTAGGGGGCGCCTGCCTCCTTCCAGGGCACCAAGTGCACTGCTAAAACAGGACTCCAACAAAAACCTCATGCCTTCCGGTTTAACTTTCTCCCACACAGCCAGTCATCTGTGTGCATGTGTGTGTGTGTGTGAGAGAGAGAGACTTATTCATACCCATCAGAGCTTATCCTCTTCCTTCTCCTCAGTTTTCCCTGGCAGTGGGGGACAATCAATAGTTTTATTAATACGCAATCATATAAAGTCAGCAGGGCAGGAAATGAGAGGGGAGTCGACAGGACAGATCGGAGGCGGTCAGACTGGGATGCGTCACACAGGCCAACTGTGCTACAGCTGCTGCTCAGTCTGAAAGGGAATGTGGATGAGACAGATATGTATTGTGTGTGTTTGGGGAAAAGGTGTTGTGTGTGTGTGTGTGTGTGTGCTGAAGAGAGTCAGAACAATTAAACATGCTAGCTGAAGGGTCCTATCTGAAGGGTCACAATTGTTGTGAACAAAAGGGTGAACCAGTTCTACACCTAGCCCTGATCCACATCACAGGGAGGGAGGGAGAGAGAGAGAGAGAGAGAGAGACAGAGAGAGAGCAACCATCTTCCAGTAGTTGTGGAGAGTTGGGGGTTTGTGTTCGTGAGAGTCTGCATCACTGCACCTACAGTACTCTTCCTCGTTTGTTGATTTGTTTGTTGTTCTGTAATGCGCACAGTCCCCTTTGATTTAGTTTTCTGCTTGGGCTCTAATCTCTGCACTGTAGTGGCTCAGGATACACGCACACACACACACACACACAGATACACACTGATGCAGAAAGGGGGGTTGGGATGGTCCTGGCATGGCTGCTGCATGTCTGTATGTGTGTGTGTTCGTGTGGGGGAGGGGAGGACAGGATTTGGTACCAAGCGTTTTATCTTCTTAATGCATCAGCTGCAGCACCATCAGCAGCAGCAGCAGCAGCAGCAGCAGCATCATTACTACCATCATCAGCAGTGGCGGTGGCTGTAGCTGTGGTTACTGTACGGCAGCACCAGCTGCGACAAACTGCGGTCAGCTCAACGCCAAGTCACAGCTACAGAAAGCCGCCATGGCCACAGCTGACACATCCCCCCGTCCCCCCCACACACACACTCACTCAGCAGATTTGGGTCAAATATGTGTTCAGAGACCAGAGAGTTCAAATATGTTGTTTTTACCCAACCCACCGCCTTATCTATCCCCCTTTCTTTGCGTAAGCACTAGAGCCAGGAGCTCATATTTTCATCAACACCCTTTCATCAATACAATCATATGAAGTGTGTGTGTCTGAAGACTCTCAGTCATCCCGGGCATGGTAGTCATAGTGAATATAACTGAACACTATAATTATTTGTGTGTGTGTGTGTGATCAGTAGGATAATCCGTTTAGCAGGCATAAATAATTTGACTCTCAGAGAAATCGCAATAGGCAGTGAGAGGATCGGATGCCATTAGAAGGACAGATTGACCGCTACACTGGTCCAAATCTACACAAATCCACACAGCAAATGACTGGCTGGTGTTTTGGTCTGGGGTCCTCTTCACAATCTGTAGGGATGAAAATAAGCTCTAGAGCTATGTGGAAATGATGGAATGAGTGTGTGTTCAGTACGGCTCAATAAATTAGTTTCAGCAAATAAATACCACTCCCACCAAGTCAGTGCATATTAGAGGGGCAGTCTTTGCCTGCAGTTCAGTTCAATACGAGCCAAATTCAGTCCTTTAGGTGCCTGTTCTTTGAGGGTGCAGAGACAACTCCGTGGTCCATGGATCTTCTATGAGAACGGTTTCTGGTTCTTTAAAAAAAAAAAAAAAAAAAAAAAAAACAGCCAATCTACTGGGCTGCTGTTGTAAATTAGATGATTTGACCTTCACAACAGCTCTCCACGACTTTACTAACACATATGTTGTGGCCGTAGACAAAGTCTGTATGTTTGTGTGTGGCTGGAGTTCTGATGTCATTAGCATAATGGTTCATGCTAGGTGCCTTCCTCTGGGGGCCGGGTCAGAGAATGCCACAGTGTGTGTGTGTGTGTGTGTGTGTGTGTGTGTAGGTTAAGAGAGTGTGTGTATGAGTCCCACTTCATACTAGTAGGAAGTCAAGTAATGCCATAGAGGTGTGTGTGTGGGTATGTGTCACAGAATGCCATAGCCAGATGGATTAGCTGTGATGCTAACCAAAAAAAAAAAAAAAACTTTTCTAACGCAAAGGGAAAAAATGAAAGAGAGAGTTCAGCTTCAGAGAGAGAGAGAGAGAGAGAGAGAGATAGAGAGAGAGAAGAGGGGGGATAGGGTGGAGGAGTGTGAAGTGCTCACATTAGGGCATGTTGGCACACCACAGACTGCCACTCTGAAAGTGTGGCACAGAAGTAGAGCATGCAGAAGAGATAGAACCCAGATTCTCCACTCAACGTGGCAGTCTGTGAGAGAGAATGAGGGTCGCATCAAAGGCAGGCTTTCAAACACACGCGTACACACACACACACACATACACACACACACACACACACAGTCCCAGGCAGCCCGAGGCCAGCTGTGAGTCTGATTAGGTCAAATGTCACCCCCCACCCCAAGAATCCTTGCTAAAGAAATACCATCAAGTATTAGCTATGGTTGGCATAGCTTCATCTTCAGATGATGTGTATGGCCAGGCGTTAGACCCCGACCTAGTTCATCAGGGTCACTGTGATCATTCATTGATTAATTATGTCAGTGGTCTCCGTGCCTAACAAGTGAAGGCATAACATTGATAGGTTAGCGTGCTAACAATAACACAGAGAAAACAGCATCAGTGCAGTATTGCCGGCTCTGCGGCAAGCCTACAAATGACAAAAGTAGGAAACTGTTAAACTGGCACAATACGCCCTCCTCTGGGAAAGCCGCTTAGATCTTAGAGTTGTTGTTTTTTTTCTGTTGTTACTATTTATCATTTAATTTATTTTGTTTGTTTGTATGCACAGAAGAGATCAGGCTGGTACCTAGAGCAGTTTGGAATACTGCAATCCATCTAGAGTCTGGGACTCTCTGTCATGAAACACACACACACACACACACACACACACACACACACACACTAATGAACAATAAATAGTGAATTTATGAACACATGAGAAAGATTTATTGAGGACTTGACAGGATAATTTGCTCCTTGATACGACCTCTGTGGTGGTCCTATGTGTGCCTCTATCTTTTGGAAAGAGGTGTGTGTGTGTGTGTGTGTGTGTGTGTGTGTGTGTAAAGCGGAGCAGCAGTAAAAGCTGTGCCACAAATCCTTTGAAAAAATGGCCATGCCCCCCTCCCCTTTAGGATCATCAGAAGTGGTGTGTGTGTGTATGTGTGGGAGAAGAGAGAGGGAGAGAGGAGGAGCCTGGATGTTTCTTTTTCATCAAAGTGTTTTGTGAGTTTCCCGTTCCTGGTAAAATTGAGTCCCTCTGTCACTCAACTGTCAGGCCAGCTCTGATAGAGCTACAGTATGCCCCCAATGTTCTTTTTCTGTGCTCGTTCTGAGTGGATGACTGCTGATTCAAATAATTCACAAATACCGCCCATTTCTCCAAACTTCATCTACGAGAGCCAGCCAACCCACATCCAGGGCTCCAACATTAGTATTTGTTTTTATTTGTTGTGTTTTGAATGGGTTTTATTTTCTCTTATAATATGCAGCACTGATTTCAACACAAACAAAACAAACAAAACAAAAAAAAGACATTTTTTTTGTAAGGCTTTGGTGTTGGAGTTGATACTTGAAAAAGGAATATTACTGGCAAATATTTAAAACTGTGACAATGCACAATAAGAGAGAATTTGAGTGAGTTTTCATGTAATAAAATATTTAAAAAGAAAAGAAAAAAATATGTGTGTATTTTTTTTACAGAGGTGATGGTGAGGATTCTGGAGAAACACAGCCGTTGCAAGCCTGAGGGTTCAGTATAACTTTGGAATACCATGCAAAAAAAAGTGACACTTTTTCGGGGAAACTTTAACAACATTTTCCAATTTAAAAATTACACTAAGAGTACTCAGTTCATAAAAAACGAATTCCATCAAGAGATCCCCAGGGTAACTCAGTTCAACTCCGAAAGCAAGATTTTACACTGCATAGGCTGTGTTTTGTGTGTGTTTGTGCATTTTTTGTTTGTGTGGCTATAGAACAAGATCCACAACACCATACCAATTTTACAACCCATAGTAGATTGGATAGGTTTATTTTTAGGCATTCAAGAGAGCAGAGTCTCACAAGGCTTATCTACCAAGACCACAGACTATGTCTAGATGAGTGCCAACAGTGTAGGTTTGGTCTCAACATGGGTGGGAACATAACAAACATGACTGGACATCCATTTGAAGTTGAAGTAAAGGTTTTTACACATTTAAAAGAAGTAAACCAGGAGAGATTACCAACATGTTTTTTATTGAAAAATATTGGTGGGGACACATCACCTCTGTTCACCCTAATTCTATGCTCTTGTGTCTAGTGACTCTCTACAAGGATGGAGCAATGTGATTGGTCTGACCAAACCTTGGGGAACAGCTCGTGAGGTCACTCAGCCTTTTGCATAAAACATATATGTACAGACAAATCACACAGAAAATGGTGATATCCTGTATACTGTAAACATAGGTTTATGTAATGTGTAGTTACACCTTTGTTAGTAATGCACAACATGGGCCTGGGGCCTCATTTATCAAACACATACAGTACATTGCAAACCTGCTGTAGAAAAAAAACTAACACCTTCAACGAAACATGTGCCTAAGGACCTTACAAAAGACAAAAACATTTTCATGCCCTGAGGCCACATCAGCCCCAGACAGGCAGCACAGACAAGCTCCGCTCCCAGGTTCAACTCTCTGCAGACTACCATCCCAAAAAATACCCCTCTGCCAGCTTTAGAGTGATTTATAGCTTAGAGTTAAAGCTATCCAGCTCACCCCCCCCCCCCCCACACACACACACACAGAGTATCTCAAGCCTGATCTCAAAGTGATCTCAAGACATGTTTGTTCCTCATACAAAACATGACATCCTTCCATAGAAACGTGTGTCTGAATTTTTCGAATGCAATGCCGCTGTGCTTTGTCATAACATGGAACAGCAACGCCATGCATTCAGGTTGGCTGAGGTGTATATGTGCATGAGGTTTGAAAGCATCTTTCATAATGAATCACCCTTGAGGAGTTTTGTTGTACGTAACCAGCAAACATAGTACATTTCCAGCCTAGGTTAATCCAGGTGAATCCACTAGCAACTTGAATGCGGGTTGCAGGTTGGTCTGAAGCCAAGGCCATTGCAGCCCATTTCCAAATGAGCAAAAAACCCAATAACTAACTGATTAGGCATAAAATGGGTGTTGAGTGATGTACAACTAATGATGAGATCTGCCTTTGCGTAGTCTGCCGTAGTCTGCATATGGTGAAATGGATGAGTATTATCTTTTGAGTTGGGTAAACAATGGTTAAAATCATAAGGATATGTAAGAAATACAATATTTAACATCATGTAACCTACATTCTGTCCATGCTGTTTGCACCCATAAAAATTAACAGTGAAGTGAGTTAATATAAATTAATAAGTGTTGGGAAAAACATTCATTTCCTGTCCCTCATAAAACAGAACATTATCATCCATATAAATTTGAAGATTATAGCAAAACTAGTTTTTACCAGCCTTGTCAGTATTAGTGTCACTCAGTGAGCGCGCCATTGTTTCTTCTACAGCACTGAGCACTGTTGCCGCTCCATTTAGGGCTGAGTCATCAGCAGGAACTTGAATTAACACGCCATTATTAAGTGTCGGGCTAATTAATCGATCGCTCCAGTGGAGTTAAAATGCCAGGCACATCTCGTCTCTCCGTGGTGGGCCTTGTGTTTAAGAGAAGGTGTGTGTGTGTGTGTGGCTGGAGAGGAATTACTGCCAGTCTGATTAGCAATGTAGGGAAGGTATGGTCACAGATCAAAGTGGAAGGTTGTGGCAAAGCGCACTACATGCATGACCTCCCTACTTTATAAGAGACTACAAAACAGTGAATATATAGACATGCTGCACATGTATAAGCACTGACAAGGCCAAACGTAATGTGCCAAACAGAAGAGGGACTGAGTAAGAGGAGAGTGAGAGAGTGAGAGAAACAGAGGGGAGTGTGTGAGAGAGAAGGGGACGGTGAGAAGAGAGAGAAAGATAGAGAAAAGAATAGGGGACTAACTCACTTCTAAAATGTCATCTTTGCATACATACTGTAGACATACAGATTTTGATTGAAAAATAGTTTTCTCCAGTCTTGCTTAGTAACAGTAAGCAGTGTGGCATTTTGAATAGGGCAGGAGAATAGGAGTTAGGAGTGAAAGAGAGTAGCCTGGTAGACACTCTCAATAGGTATGTGTGTTTTTACTTTGAGGGGGGTGGGCACTTTGTTTGAACTTTAGAACTCTTGGTTCTGTTTTCAATGTATGTACGCTAATCAGTTTGAATTTCAAGCCACGAAATCTAAAGCCTCATGAGAGTTCACTGATATAGTATTGTAGGGAATTACAATATTGTGTGTTAGCCTGGCGTGTGTGTGTGTGTGTATTTGTGTGTGAGAGAGAGAGAGAGGAATGTGAACATAGAGCAATCATATCAAGTCTCCATTTCCACCCCCAAACGTCTATTGTAGATAAACCTTCACTCTCCCCTGCTCTCCTCTCCTCTCATCTGAGGCACCCAAATCTCAGATCCTTTTTTCCCTCCTCTGACTCCCTGCCACTGCACCCCCCCCCCCCCCTTCTCTTCCCCCCCCGGATGGAGATAATATTCTGTCTTTTTTTTTTTTTTTTGCTGGGGCGGCCAAGATGGATGTATTGTGGCGATGATAACCGCTGACATCCATCAGAGCGCAGAGGAACAGTGAAACCAGCGCACCTGAACCCGAGGAGACAGTCATTAGAGCGGGAGCTCTGTTGGCCGGCGTGGAGCTGCTGCAGATAAAAAGGGCTGATTTATTTAGGGCTCTGCCAAAACTCCTGAGCTGTAAGTGAATCAACGTTTCCCTCTTCGGAGAGTATCCGGAGCCAACCGTTATCCTTTGAATAGCACCATAAAAGAAATCAGTGTACTTCAGGTATTGTGACCTGAAGGAGTGATTGCCAGTTGTAACGAGTGGTTAAATGAATGACTGAGGTCATTGAATGAGAGGACTTACAGTGAAAGAGCTGGGTGAGACCAGTGAATCACCACGGAACACAAATGGACGAGTCAAACAAGCACAGGAACAGGAACAGCACCACACACAGCTCCCTTCCGTGACTAGTTAGGCTTTTGCAGGCCTCTGGATGAAGGGAGATGACATCACCTGAGCTGTGGCGCTAACTCCTGAATTTCAACAAGCCCACTGGGCCGCTACTGCTTCATCATACGCAGGTGTGTGTGTGTGTGTGACTCGTGATCAGGCCAAACTAGGACACGCCACTACAGGTGACTTTAAAGTCACACAAACACTTAAAAGTAGGCCATTAGTGTAGTGTTTGATGACTGACTGCACATCAGCAACCATCTCTGCTAGAAAGCAGGTGGTGTCAATGGCTACGTAGTTTTATGTATATTTATGCTTAAAACACAAAGCTGTGCCAAAGTGCTTTGCAGTCAGAGTACAATGTTTTTTTAAAATAGTCATAGTTTCTGAGATGTCTGAATCAGGTCTTAAATGATCTGGTTTTGTGGTGCTTTGTAATTTCACAATAATCTTGATTACCGGTAATTTTTGTCACTTCTCACTGCTTGAAAACTGACTTAACTGACAAAACTAGTAACATTTGTGCCAAAACGCTTGACAATTTGTATTTAAATGTTAAAATGTTTGTAATAATTGCATAAAAATGAGTAAATTGCGCAAAAAAACATGTATTGATACCTGAGGCCTAAAGATAATACTCATGACCCACCACTGACTCGTGCCGCTGACCGAGTGCTAACGGCTAACAAAAACAATGCCTAAACATTCTATTTCATATCTATACCTAGCTGTGCGGAAAGTTAAAACAGAAACCCTAGGGGACCAATGACGCTAGTAACTAAACTCCTTTCAAATGGTGTGTGAACAGTATGTGTTGCCTCCAAAGCTTGGCTAGCTACACAAGCTAGACGAGATCTTCTCTCCTCTCATGTTAGTGAGCAAAAACAAAAAAAGAATTTCACATTTTTATCTTCACAGTTTCTCCTACCTGTAATGGCTTAAGGGCCTGTGTGTGTGTGTTTTTGTAAGCAGGCCCTCATATCCATCAGGACGCCTCAGAGCAGACAGCAGAACAGAACCTAGTGCCCAGCAGCGGCTGTCAATCAAAGTCTATGCTGCGTCCCATTGGGCAGGCCAGGCAGTGAAGTGGAACCGTATGGTGGGGTGAGCCTATAGAACAAGCAGCTTCTCAGGCCCACAGGGCTGTAATATGTGTTTAATACACCGAACAGAGAACGTTGCTGAAGGCATACTGAGAGAAATACACTTCATACACACACACACACACACACAGCAGAGGCAGCCTCAGATGATCGAAAGAAAAGGAATCACTCCTCTTCCAAAGGGAATTTTCTATTAGACACACAGAACATGATGAAAGCTAGGTAAGACCCCAACAGGATCACACCCGTTTGATACAAAAACAAAACGTTGGCTGACAAAGAAAAAAAAAAAAAATCAATTCACTTACACGCTTTTATTTATGGAGCAGAGGGAGCCCATCCACAATAGCATTTGCCCCCTTTTAAATATAGTCTCTAACAGAGTCCAACATAGCGTAGTATCCTATTATCTGTGGCTGAACCGAGCATGCCAAGCCAAAAGCCACCTTGTGTTAGGCCTAAATGTGGAACTGCTCCCCAGACCCCTCCCTCGCCACACACACACACACACACACACACACCTCTTTAAAGGCAGCGCTGAGCCCAAGGGGCTTTGCTTTTGAGCCCTGAGCTTCATCTAGTTGGTGCTTTAACCTGTGGGGCTGAAATAGGTCAAACAACTGACAGTGTTGGCATCATGAAAGAGAGAGGAAGAGAGAGAAAGAAAGAAAGAAAAAAAGAAAGAGAGAGAAAATACTAGTAAAGAAATAACTTTTGCAGTCTTTCACATTGTTTTGTCCTGCTTGTGGAGTCCTGCTCTTTGTATGTAGCTGGCTTACATTCCTGTTTAGTGCGCTCTGCTATATTTACAGTGGTGGACGTGTGTGTGTGTATGTGTGTGTGTGGCTTGGATGTCCTTGCGGTGGTAGCGTCTGCATTGTCCTGTACACCTGTCTCTCTCAGTAACACACCGGAGAAATGGCTTAGTTGCACACACACACACCCTCCTCTATTAATGTCTAAACACACTAATTTGCAATGAGGGACCACAGAAGGGTGCGTGTGTGTTTTTCTGGGTCCCTTAAACAAATTCCAGAATGGAAAAGCAGAAATGTGCCCTCTGCAGGGAAAGCTATGGTTGGATCCATGCCTGGCTCTAGTGTGGGGAGTCAGGACCTGTGTGGAATGACAGTTCTCATACCGTCGCCTCTCAGGTCATCTTGCTACATACTGTTCCTGCTCGCACACACACACAGGTGTCTCAGAACCTATTATTATGATACGGCACTACTACACACTTACCACACTATTATCAGCGCACGCACACACACTCACAGTCTAAGCTCTCAGAAATTGTCAACACTCAACAACACTCTCCATACATCCCTCTCTCACACACAAACACATTCTTCAGCTAGCCCTTGACTCCTGATAACGCAAGCATGCTTTGGTCTTCAGAAGGTCACAGTGAGTGGGTTTGTGTGTGTGTGATGTTTTGTATGTGCCCTGTTGTCCTGATGCCACGGCCCTCTGTTGTACTGGCATGCAGGCTACGCTAATTAATCTCATTATCATTAATTATTAGAGCCCCGCGCTGCGCTGGCACGAATCTGACATGTCCAGCCACTGTGCTAATTAAGAGATCCTCTGTGTCTGCACTCAGGGGCCACAGACTACATGGTGCATGCAAGACCCGCATCCAAACTATTGGCATGCAAGCTAAGATGGTCATTGGCATTCAAAATATATCACGCTGTTCTGGAAAAGGAAATTAGCACTTACGGTCAGCTGCCCAGAAAAGAATCTACATTTGCAAGCATTGATGCCATTGGTTGAGCAGAGTGATTTAAACACATATATTAAGAGGGAGGAGGAGGGCCCTACACCAAGGTGAGTTTTCTGCTCATATACATACTCAAACTGGCAATGTCTGTGTGTTGTCATGTTTGGCTTTAGAACACAACTCCAGCAACACCAGCTTGGATGGGAGCACAGTATACATCGGAACGGGGAATATGATTAAATGCAGTAATTTGTAATGCACAGTGTGGAATTTGTAACGCAGAGTGTGGAATCTGTGTGTGTCTGTGTGTAACAGCATATATGACATTATTATTCAAAATGAGACTAAAATTCTAAATTAGACCTGCCTTTAGTGGGTTGTATTCATTTAAACTATAAACAGAGCCAATGTGTGCGTATGTTTCCCACAGAATGTGTCGTGCAATAGTTGGGCACAGATCGAGGGCTGCCAAAAGCGTTTATTTGAGCAGCTCTTGACAGGGGTGTGGACGGCTGCGGTGGGGTGACCTACACCGACCCCGACGACACTCCTTTCCATCAGGACCTGAGAGTCCATCTGTGTCGCTCCCTCTACGGCATGAATAAAACACGCTGGCCACCGGCGACCTGGAGCCCGTTCCTGTCCCTCCGATCTGCTCTGGCATGAATAAAACAGGCGACAGACCTCACCGCTGCTGATCCCGCTCACGCAGGCATCAACCGCAGGCCGGCATCTCATTTCTCCCCAAACACGACCCCTATGCCTACTAAACATGTTCCATTTTGAAGCTCATCACACACGCATGCACACACACGGCATTAAAGACGGTGAGAGATGAGATGTTGACAGGATTAACAGACAACCATCTCTGGAGTCCACGCATCTGTGTGTGTGTGTGTGTGTGTGTGTGTGTGTGTGTGCCATCATGCATGTGGGTGTCTGCCCGCTGAAGGTATTAGTCCACACCCCTAGCACCGGGTGACCTGATGTGTTTGGCACAGGTCCATGCCAAGGCATTTGGCGCTCCACACAGTTGATTACTTTATGCAAGAGCCATCAGTGACTCCATCTTAAAAACTACTCACTGCAGATTGGCACCATTGTGCAGGGACAGGGACAGAGGTTGTCCAGATTCCTAAGCCTTATTTTGTCATTCAAGGCCAAGCCAAAGCATAAAAACAGCGGAAAGTAGGAGACATAAATGCTCCCAAGCCGTCCGCATTCAGAAGTAAAATATGAAGCACAGGCTTTCGTCTGGAGATAAACTCAAAATGCAGACTACCCAGAATACCGATTTATTTTTTTGAATGGCTGACGCTCGTGAAGGATACTGGGGCCACTGGCTCTGCATTTTTATATTTGATTGGAGTCAAAGCCTTTCTGTATGCGACTGGAGAAAACCCATTACCAGGTCAGGAAAATGACACTCTTGCCAAAAGCAAGGCAGGAATACAATGGCACTTTTGTAACACATTTGCCTTTTATTGATCCGTTCCTCCAAGAAAGGTTTAATAACACTTCTAAAAAATATAGCATCTTTTAAAACAATGCTGGGATGGTTTAAGACAGGAAAGAAAAACAAAACAAAAAAATACAACCAGAAAAGGAAAAAAGGGGAACCAAGTTTTGGAATCAGCATCATCAGTGGAAGTGGGTGAGTGGAAAAAGCTAAACAAAATGGAGTCGAGTCAGCGAAGTCCCGACCATCTTGGAGGTTGCCTGGAAGAGCACAGAGACATTAATTAGACAGTTTAGAGAAGGGTCTGTGACCTGAGAAGCAGCATGATTGGCTTCATCAGTCCTTGGGTCACATTAAGAACAACAGCACAGGCCTGTTAAAAAGAAGACAAATCTGTCAGAAGGAACAGAGAAAAACAGTCCATGCCAAAACAGTCACTGAAATAACATTATAGGAAAGAGGTAATTCCTATTGGAGAATGTGCCACCTCCTTTGAGACAGACCAATTGTTTATGCAGACAGTGCAAAGGAAATTTGTAAGACACATGATACTGGCCAGTGCTACACTCAAACATGACGACACATGTGGAAGGACATCCAAGGAGGATGTCTCCTGCAACAGACAGACAGACAGACAGACAGACACACACACACACACACACACAGACACACACACACACACTCAAACACAATAAGAGTGTGCAAACAATAGAGCGGCTAATCCCTCTGAAACACAGATAACCAGATTAGAGCACGCTCCTTCCAGGAAGCTCTGAAGCATGGAGGCAGACACTAATGATGATCCATTTTTCACAGGGACTGGTACTGAAGCTGCACTGCCATCCAGGAGCAGCCAGACTCATGTGCAATGGGGTTTCAGCGTCGCCTACTCTGTGTACTGCACTCACAAACACACACACAAACGTGAGTGGGTGGGTGGGGGTGTCCTTGTATATGGTAAACACACAGAGAAGTAGTCCAAAGCAAACGCTCTTTTATATATCAGGAGGATATAATTTTCAAGGTTTATGGTATTCCCTTTTACACACACAATTTATATTAGGATCAGGAACAGAACTCATACAAACAACTGGAAACACGCAAACACACACACACACACCTAAGCAGGTAACCCAAAAACAACTGTTGAAAAGGCATCCTTTAACACTCATCCTGGCAAGACCTCAAACTCACCATCTCCCTAAAACACAGATACACACTACCTGTTGAATGCACATTTACACACAAATCCTCTCTCACACAGGCGCACACACACAGACCCATACGCACAGTCACAAGTGGTGTGAAATTTAGCACACTTAAAGATGTCACAGGGACCTGCTAAAAGTAACCAGTGGGGTCAAAGTAAAATCTGGGGATTCTCACACTGACTGGCTGCTCTGGGTGGATAGTCTGAAATGAGCTGCCCCTCACAAAAACAGTTTGGTCAAATGTCTATGTCTAACCTTGGCTGCTATGAAGCATTTTTCTCAGTTGAAGACATACAATAAATCACTAAAGAAACCTGAGACTGTGTCATAAAATCTCAAACCAAATGTAAACCCAAACATCTGACTTCACCATCGAAAAAAAGACCACAAAACTTAACTGTTGCCATGCAACCTTGACTGATGGAGGGTGACCTGCTAAAGCTGTGCAGAACTCTCGGCCTGTGCAATGTTATATGTGAAGAACAGATTCTCTTTACACTTGGTACTTTCATTCACTATGGTATCTAATCTAATTGTTTTAGCCAGAATTTAACTGACATGCTTTCAACTTTTTAAAATGTCCAACTTGTAAAATACCTGAATATTTGAAACCCTAAAATCCAACTCAATGGAAAAGTGCTGCACTTGGCATCTTTGAATATAGGGAGGTCCTTCATGCTAGGCAAGATCTTGGCCAAACCTGGACCAAAAGTAAACTAGAGCAACTTTAGTCTAGGCTGCTTTCTGAGAGAGCTTCCTCGTCCTGCCCTTGTAAGCTAGTGTGTAACTGCTGACACAGGCAGATAAAACAAGCATTATGATTTCAGACATGGGCTCATGTAAAAAACATAAGGGCTCAATCAGAGTGGCTACAGAGTCGAGTCGAGGTGACTTGAGACAGACACGAGAGAGTAGAGCTCTTAGCATTCAGAGATGCTGCCACGACCGAACCGCTAGAGGAACCGACAGGATTTCAGATACGCGAGACGAACAAACTCAGACAGCGCCAGTTTAAGAGGAACAAAAGGGGGCTCAGAGCAGCTGTGCTAGCACTAGATGAGACGTTTGAAGCTGGCAGCCTGTGGTGTGCTGATATGCGTATTCACCCTCTCACAGACGTATTCTTCTTTCTCTTTTCTTTCTTTTATGTTTTGACATTTTTTATTTCATTATTTCATCACCACAAAAACATGTTTGCCCAAAAAAAATAACCTTGACGGCTGAAAGCACTTGACCAATCTATTGCTATGACAACCAAAGCTAGTTTCCAAAAGAGCTTTTTGTGGTTATTTATTTATTTTTGGCAGAATTCTGGTGCCACCAGCCTAAGACCTCTAGATGGTAGGTATCCAGCCAGAAGCCGTGTGAGGGACAGACAGGTATGCTAAAGAATGTCATATCTTCCAAAGATGTGTGAACACACCCTCAAAAGAAGCCCAATGCATAACCAACAAAATGCAAAACCTGCTGCAGGAGCTCAGAGTGCCAGGCAAGCCCTAGAGGTTGAGAGGGTAAAGTTTAATTAGTTTATATTTACAGTATATTTAGCCAAAATGTCTGCCCATATAAATAAATAAAAACAGTTATTAGGTTTAAATTAGTGCATGCATACTGTTTTAAAATATAATAATAATAATAATAATAATAAAGTCACTGAAAAGGTCTGGATTTAAATTCCAACAGCAGCATGTGTGCCTGGCAGGTCTAAATCTGTCCTCCAACCATTCATCTAAATGCTAAGCCCACACTTGTGGCTAAAAGTATGTTCCCATGGTGATCTGAAATAGAGCGTTGGAGACAGTCTTCATCTCTGAGGCTACACTCTCGCCCTGGTGGGACTAATATTAGCTGTAGAGGCACAGAACGCCCCCATCATCCACCCAACCCACCACCACCACGCCTAGTCCAAGCCTGAGGGAGGGGGCAGGGGGGAGGGGGACACCTGCTGCTGCAGTTGCAAAGGCTGATGGGATACCTCCAGCTCTGGGTCACTTCATGTGATCCATAAATTTACCAGGCACAGACAGCTAGAGCACACCCACTGGTGTCAACTAGAGAAACCAAAGGACGGGATAAGAAAGGACAAGGGGGCGCACCCACGCAGAGATAGTCAGAATTGCCCCTGACAAAATATGCACACACACACACACACACACACACACACACACAGGAGGTGAAGATGAGAAGAGTACTACTTTGAACTAAATTGAACTTGAGACAGAACGAGACAGAGAGAGAGAGAGAGTATTACAAAACACAAGACAAAACCTTGGAAACCAAGGACGCCTAGAGACAAAAAGGAAGGACTTGAAGGCACATTTTTTAGATATGCTGTTCAGCAGTGTTCAATCAGGCAAAAGTAGAATTGATTATGTCAATGCCTGGCAATAGTGCTAAAAAACGTGACCCATACACCACCACTGTAACATTTAATTTTGACAAACTAGCAGACACAGCCTGAGTGAGTGGCAGCTCCAGCTACCCTACCCTGCCATAACAAGCTTCTTTTCTTACAACTCAGTGAAAATAGCCTTTGCATCTGAGCATGTTGACAGGGTAAAGTGATTTGCCAAGGTTTGGGTTAATTTAAAACAATTATGACTTGGTTTCCAGTTCTGTGCATCAATTCCAATTTTAAAAGATTTTGCTGTTCTATAAGGCTGATTAAAAAAAAAAAAATCTTTTCTTATAAATGTATCATGTGTATGCCAACTAGTTTTTTATTGAAGACATCGTCCTGGAAAAGACCCAGTGAGACAGTCAAGCACCTGCTCATCCGACTTTTTCCAAATCCACTCAACACAATGACTCTGTAATGGCCAATAGTCCGAAAAAGCACAGACAAATGAAAGTATATATAATTAAAGAAAACTTGAATACATCTTGAATAGTGCAGAAAATTAGACAACATGAAGACTAGAGTGAAAATGGCACTATTTATTTCTTTACTTTCATACTTTCTAAATCCATTGATATAATATATAGCTTTGAACACCAGAGAACCATTCATATCCACTGGTTATTCAACCCAAGACACCCACACACCCACACACACACACCCACACACACAAATAACTGGTGAAGGATGGGTTCTGGTGGCAACCACTGATTTGCAGGCAAAACAATGAAACTTAAAGTTTCTGCATGTTTATAAGCAAGTGATCTAAATCACTACTTACAGAAAGGGCTAGATAGAGAATGGGAAAAATCCACTAGTTTTAATAGCACACTAAACTTCCATTTGTTTTTTAAAAAGGACCAATTCATAGATTTTGGCTTTTGGCAAAGCAAAGGCATACCCTTATACTTGCAACTGCTATCTATGTAAAAAAATAAATAAGTAAAACAACCAAAATCAAAAACTAAATATAGAAATTTAAAGTACATAATAAATAAGGGACAATATCTGCAGAATTTCTCTGCCAGCACGCTGCTGGTTGTGTTTGGTTTTGTTTGAGTTTGTGCCTCCTTTTCCACAGTGTGAGCGATACTGTCCAGCGATGCATGCGTGTATCGGTCTTTCTGGATTTCCTCTCCCCCTCCCCCACACTGAACTGTCCTCTTGCAAGCCTCTCAGCTGCTTGTCCATTCATTTGGTCATTCATTTGTTTGTTCACTAAAGCCTTGATTGCAGACACGCTGGCCAAGCTCTCAGGAAGACTACAATAAACTAGCTTCTCCAACCGCTGCCGCCGAATGTGGACTGAGAAGACCTAGAGGAAAACCAGGGAACAGACCAAAAAAAAAAAAGAAAAAAAAAAGAAAAGGAAAAAATATGTAGCTGAAAAACGCATCTTGAAGATAAAAAAAAAGAGAATGCTTTCTTCTGAACTTCCTGCCTGCCTTAAGGAAAGTGTAAGAGGCCGACTAGACACACAAACACACACACATACACACACACACACACACACACACACACACACTCAGATGTGAGGGATGGGTCACATGGATCACTGTGAAGGGCATGAACTTAAGAAGATGCTGGGATAACAGAGCAGCAGGAGGATAGGGAAGCGCACTACTACTCAATATGAAATAACAATAACAAAAACAAAAACTATGTCCGTTTTTAAACTAGTGTCTATTTTGTGGAGAAAGGTCACCTCAGCACATCATTCTTTTGACGAAATGGGATGCTTTGTTAAATTTGACACTGCTAGAAGCTACAAATAAGCATAACTAAACAAGCTACAATTATTTATTTATATAATACGGCCACACCAATAAAATTAGTTGGTTCTCGGATTCGCCGCATGAAAAAAATGCTAAATGAAATAAAAATAAAATTGAATTCGAACTCACACGAACATAAAAAACACCGTGGCTGATGGCTATAATACTGAAAACAGCATGCTGGGTTCTCGTGACGTTGAAAACCAATCAAATCGCGCCTTTCACTTCAGCGAGAGCAAAAGACAAGAGACATGATATGAGGAAAGATACCGGTGGACTGCTAGGCCAGTGTTTGCAATTATTAGAATATTTGATCAGAAGAGAAAAATATTTGACAAGTGCATTGAAATTAAAGAGGATGAGAACTTTGCACAGTTGTACTCACAGTGCCGAGAGCAGTCTGCCAAATTGTGCAACTCTGTGGAGGTGAGTCTGATATTTCATTGATTGAGAGGTGAAAAAATCCAATGAAAGTGTTTCGCCATCAAAATCAATCAATAAATAAATGAATAGCATGTGCCTAACCCTGGTCAACCCCCCCCCCCCCCCCCCTCCCGTGCATTGTAGATGTTCAATTGACTAGTTCAATCGTTATTGGTTTGCCTGATAAAAAACGTGCAGAAAAGAGTCCTGCTAACAAGGACGATAGCCTACATGACATAAATGTAGGCATATGGGTTTACTCCCTTGTTCTGTTTCTTTTTTAATTAATATTATTATTTTCTGCCGATGGTGAGAATGGGACATGCGTATGACTGCCCTAACATGCCCTCGCATAGCTTAGGCTACATGTTTTTATTTTGCGCTCTCGCTCCATATTTTTCCTGAAAAAATCTGAGAACCAACTCATTTTATTGTGTGGTCTAAATTTTACATACAAGTATTTTTTTTTTTTTGGATCAACTGTTGCAAAAAAATTAGTCCTAGTTTCTGATTAATCCATTTCACAAATTGAATATCTCCTCCATGAGCTGTATTTATTACTTGGCTAAAGCCATCATACAACGACAGGCTACGTTAAAAAAGTGGGCTGAATCTAGAATTTTTTCCCCTCATTTATTTTTTTTACTCAGGAACAGGGTGTTTCACACTGTGTAGTGAAGTAAAATACTTCGGTCAAAACGTACTTACATCAAATGACCCATTTCAAGTACAAAATTACAAACTACTCACAAAACACAGTACCTTGAGTAGATGTCATTTGATATTTTCTAACTCAAAGCATTTATGGAAGAGAAGCATGAGTAGAGTACTAAGACCATGTGTATCTATTGAGTATATTAAAGCTAGAATTATACTTCTACGCTGCATTGATTGAGGCAGCGCAGACAGACTACGCAGACCTGAAGACTTGTGATTGGTCCAATTCACATCAGAAGACGTTGTCTATCTTTGGATATTATTTCAGTCTAAATTTAGACAAATCTCCTCATGCTTTAACATAAGTATTTGTTTGCGTGAGATATCTAGCGAGCTAGATTGACAGATTTACAGATTGTAAACACTCAAAGCACCTTCTATTTATAGTTCGTGCAAACAATATTTTATAGGTTTGTAGTTTGGTGTTGTGGTGGTAAAAGGCCACTCATCGCAGTGACGCAGAAGCAAAAACCAAAAATGTATGTGACATTGACGCCGCCAGCGTCACAACGCAGAAGTATAAAACCACCTTAAGGCCCAGCGGTCATGAAACTGTATGTCATTGTGGTTGTTGGAAATTGACAATGAAATATACAAAGATGATTATTGTTGTCTAGTTGTATGCCCAAATTGTTACACTGCAACTGGGAAGCAGAGATTAACTACAGTATAATGGGCGCTCCAGTACAGTGTGAATTACATGAGGGTTACAGGTTGGTAGATGCAGTCGCAATATGCCTTTCAAGGTTATATACACGACATCCAGGTAAAACGGAACCAACAAGTCATTCAAATACAGGCCAAATCTTACAGATCTCATGCAAAAACGGAACCACCACAGAGACCGCTCATCGAGGCTTACTAAAGGCTTCCAAAAAAGTTCTTATAAAACCCTTTAAAAGATTTAGTTTAATGTATTTCATCTCAACAGACCTTGAGGTTACCAACTGCTGTCGGTAGGAGAAAAAAAAAAAAAAAAACCTTCACAGATAAAGCTGCACAGGTAAGACTTCTGTGCCCCACTGGTTCTGGTAATTTCTTGCTACGGAGGCCGAACGCTCGCTCGCTCGCTCTTATCTCAGTTTCTGCTACTCAGTCTCTGAGCGGAAACGCGAAAGGCGGAGCTGAATATACAATAATGCTCTCTCCTACAAGAACCCGTACTTTTGAAAATGGCGGCGCAAAATGGATATTCTTCTTTGGTCCCCTGCCATATCTATATATAAATGGAAATTACCAAGTTTACCGGAACACTACAATTTATTCATGGAGGTAATTACCATCGTTTTACATTATATTTTTAAAATAAAAAATATATTTTTGATAAAAGACGAAGTTAAATAGAAGATAAATCCTACACATAGAGGCTTTAAGGAGCAAAAGAATAGAAGAACTACTTCAATATTTTAGTAGTGTGAAACTGCACTAAGCTTTAGTGTAGTGTAGTCTTAGTATGGTGAAATAATGTGTTGATTTTGATTTTGTGTGTGTATTTGCACTGCACAGTGGGACAGGGTAATTCAAGGGTAATTCAAATATGAAAAGATTGAGTTAAAGATAGAAGC
>JAGFZM010000184.1:19394-43959 GCA_017657215.1 Limnothrissa miodon | reverse complement strand
GTCACAGAGGAAATGAATAACCAACAGCTAAACAACGTTAGCTAGAGATGGGAGAGATCACATTGAGAAAGTCACTCTTCCTGCAAGAGCCTAAACAAAAGGTAATAGAGACAAGGAGAATGTGTGTGAGTGTGTGTGTGTGTGTGTGTGTGTGTGTGTGTGAGTTTGTTTACTTTGTTACTGTGTGAAGACAAAGTGGCGCACTTTATAGACGAGCACCTCTCTCAGCCTGAGCCTGAGATGGTGCAATGGGAGCCCCGCTTTACTAATGAAGAATGAATGGCTCACAGGACAGAACACACACCTGCATACACATATAACACACACACACACACACACTTCACAAAGGATGATGTTTGTTTGGGGATTTCAGAGGACGCCTCCCTTGATGTTCCAAGTTCTGCACACTTGTCTCTCTTAACTTGAGTTACACTGTCTGCCTTCACTAAGACATGTCCTTGAAGACAAATGTTACCACACCACACCATACCATACCACACACACACACTTCCTTGAATATGGCAAAATACAGGCAGTTTTAAAACATACAAACTTATACACTACACAACTGTTCAACTACTAAGACAGTAACTGAACCCCTCATTCATACACACATGCAACCCCCCCCCCCCCCCCCCCCCCCCCCCCCACACACACACAGAAGACACGTCAGTTTGTAACAGCATGGAGGCCCTGGCATGTTGTCACTCATTGAGGGCTCTCATGGGTATGTAGCCTGCTACCAGATAAACCCAGTCAGATCTTTCTGTCTCCACCATAAATAACATGTGGAGGGAGGGCACTCTGCCTAGGTCTCTGTCTCGCACACAAACACACAGGCACACACATAGACATTTGGTGTATGTGTTGCACACACACACATCCACAGCCAAACCTAACACTCCCATCTGAATTTTCATGCTTGATGGGCGCGAGTTGGCTGACTTCAATCGATACTCGTTCTTAAAACAAGTGCTTTCACGCTAACTGGCAGCCTCAGCCGCATTACACAGTCAGCGTGGGGGTTGTGTGTGTGTGCGTGCGTGCATACGTACGTGTGTGTGTGTGTGTGTAAGTGGGGGGGCGGGGGGGGAGGGGGGGGTGCGGCTGCCGGAGGTATGAAGCCAATCAATACCGCAGCAGGATTACGGCAGACAGTAAAACACCACTGCTCATCTTCACAAGCGCACAAGACGGCTGCAGACAATGGATCCATAAATACCAGATGGAGCCACGCGCGGTCACATTAACACCTGTTGCTCCGGCGACCAGTGATGCTCCCACAATAGCCGTGACTGGTCTCGATCTCATCCTTCGACCTTTCACACGGATTTAGGTGCAGGTGGCAAATCTCTAATTATGACTGACACCTACAAATCAGTAATAGATGTCTGATATTGCACCTGTGTGTGTGTGTGTTTGCTTGTGCTCGAGCTTGTTCGAGCAAGCTGGAGATAACACGAGAGGAACGGTGGCCTTGTGGTGGATGCCCATTTGCACTAACTGGTAAAAGACACTAATGTCTTCTAACTTACATTGTGCATTGTACAGTTTCTCCCATTCTTGTTAAGGGAAATGACTTCAGTTGAGTTCAACAACATATTCCACATGCAAGAGCCCTGAAAGTTAATTAAAAAAAATCTGTAGCCTTAACATGTCCGTTTTCCTCAATTCACACTGTAGTGAAACTACAAGGTCATTTCAAGTTAGCGGAGCAACGCTGGCAGAATCTTGTTGGAGAAGGAACAGCAATGTGGACAGTTCGTTGCCAACGGAAGCTGATAGATAATGGCTGACTCCAGCTTCCAGTAAACCGAGATTGGTTTACACTTAAATTATAGTGGCATGACCATGGCTGATTCAAGCTTAAGGTAAAGTGGTTATGATCGGCTAGTGGTAATTAGAGGTGAATTAGAATTATTTTCATCTACCTCTAGAGTGGAACAATGTTTACCCAATCAATGCCCGTTTGGCTTGCCAATAACTGGTAAAGCCTGTTCAGAGTGATGACATTATCTGGGCACTAACGGGCAATGCCCGTGTAGAGTGATGGCATTTGCCGGGCGCTCTCGGGTAAAGCCAGTTAAGAGCGTTGGCATTAGCCAAGAGTTAATGGGTCAATGCCAGCTTAAGAGTGATGGCATTAGGCAGGTGATGGCAGAGCCATGGCACTGGGGGACACTAGTGACCAATGGCTGGGTGCTAGTGAGGGACGGCAGTCCGGAGTGATGGCATTAGCCAGGGGGCTAACGGATGATTCCCGTCTGGACTGTGCTGGCATGGCAGCGGTAAACGATAAGGGCAGGGGCCTGGCGGTGAGGGAAACACTGCCAGTGAGTGGGCTGAGAGGGCTGGCCAGCTGCCCTGCCGACTGCCGGCGCTGATAGACCTGTTCTGACAGCAAGGTGACGGATTTGATATGAGCGAGATGTCTGGAGATGAGGGCTTGTTGGCTATTATTAGACGCGACGGCGGCACATCTTTGGACATAAGCAGCAACCAGGCCACAGTCCAGTCACAGACTGTTAGGCTATTGGCAAGCTTTACAGATTTTCTGCAACAACAACAGGATTAGATTTATTATTTCTAATGTCCCCTTTTAGCAAAACACACACACACGCATGAAAAACTAAGAGAGTTGTATGATCTAATCAGATCGTGTTGTGTCGTACTAATGAGCTCTGATAGCGTATCTTAATCAATCATGGTGTGTGTCTTCTCGACTACCAACTCTCCTCAATGTAATCCTCTTTACCCTTTCTTTCTGTTCCTCTCTCTCCGTTACCCTCTGTTCCACTCTCCGTCCCACTCGTCAATCCTTCTCTCTTCCCCCCCCCCCCCCCTTCATTCTTCTAGTTCACCGGATTTATTTCCCCTGCTGTATTCACGGCCACCTCTCCCGAGTGCACACAGTCGAGCACAGCACACAGCCGAGCACAGCAGAAAACGTATAGTTTAGCAGCCAAATAACCTTGAGCCAAACCCTGCTCATCGATTGATCAGGGCGGGGACCATATGCAGAGAGTTGGCCAATGGGGAGGGGTGTGTGTGTTTGGGGGGGTGAGTGCGGTGGGGCGGGGCATGTGTTAAGAAAAAGGTGGGAGAGACAGAGACAAAGAGAGAGAGAGAGAGAGAGAGAGAGAGAGAGAGAGAGAGAGAAAGAGAGAGAGAGAGAGAGAGAGAGAGATTATGATTTTCCAAAAGAAACCCAGATGTCAGGACCACAGACACGTTCACTAGGTGGCACCGCCCTAGACAACACAATGCAGTATACCCATCTTGGTCTGGCATGGCAGTGAAGTTTCAGCATGCGCTCTGTAGAGCACTATGCACCATTAAATAAGATCTCAGTAGGTTTATGCAACCATTTTCATGTTCATAAAATTGCTTAGAAATCGTTTTTTCTATTAGACTGGCCTGTGTTGCAAACGGCGATTAAGTGCACCGCTGTACAGCCCCGTATAGTGAATACGAACATGCAACGTGTGAGAGAGCGCACCGCTAGCAATACAGCTAGCTGTACAATACAGCAATACAGCTAGCTGCCCAGAGCTCCCCCTACAGCTTTGTGGCGTTTAATGCAGGGTTGACTTACTGAGCAAATCTTTATATCTAAATTTTACTGCTAAAACATACCAATCACAATCTGGTGCAAAATATCAGACAGTGTAGTAGAGCTTTAAAGGCAGAGTACATTTCACTTTCAGTGTTAAGACTGAATTATACTTCTGCGTCACAATGACGCAGACAACTTCGCCGACGTTTTTTATTTATACTGTACTTCTGCAACGCATGGCAATTCACCGACACAACACAAAGGGGCGTTGGGTCGTTCCTGAAACGTTTCACAAACTCTTTGCTCTGGTGGAGTGTTGTTGCCATACAGCAGTTGCGTGATAATTAAAGCCATGCGAATAAATAAAGTAATTGTTCAGAAAAATGGGAGTAGCAGCACTACACTTGTAAGTTAAAGACCCATAGAACAAAATGCGGACCAATCACAGCCCTCGACGTCTGCATTGTCTGCAAAATTTTGGGGAGGTGCACGGAAGGCGACGCAGAGCGTCGGCAAAGGTACGCAGAGCTACTGCGTCGCTGTGATGAAGAAGTATAAATCCAGCTTAAATGGTCAATATACTGTTTAATATGACTTGTTTAGTAATTCCTTTAGGGTAAGATTTGTTGTCTTAGTAGGAAAAAAGAAAAGAACAATGAACAAACACATATTTACTAACATTAAGTATTATTCTTATTCATTTGATTACTGTTGTTCTATACATTATCTTGTATGATTGCTTTGGCAATGCAAAAACAATTTTGTCATGCCAATAAAGCACCATTTGAATTTGAAATTGAATTTGGAAAAGGACAGAGTGAAGTGCACCACAGGTGATGACACACATCATAAATAGGGTGATACGGACTGATGCTATGGGATGCCTGTGTGTGTGTGTGTGTGTGTGTTTCCGTTCTGCCTGCCCTCACAAGATGAGAACGGTGCTGAGGCATTAAAAGCCACTAGAGCCCATCAGCCCCTTAACGAGGGAGGTAATGCAGCTTTGATCATCAGACATAGAGGGACGGGAACGCCAGACTCAGTCTTTCAGCAAGGTTACGCCACTCACACTGCTAAAGACATATCTTATTAAGGCAGTCGGCCAGACAGAGAGAGATGGGGAAAGAGAGAGTTAGACAGAGAAAAGAGGGGATGTCGGAGGTAAACAGAGACAGAAAGAGAGATGTAGAAAGAGAGAAAGAGAGAGAGAGAGAGAGAGAGATTGAAGAAAATTTGAAAAACAAAATGAACTGAGAGGTACATTGACGGAGAGGTAAAGTAGAGAACAAGAGGGATAAGGTGAAAAAGAGAGAAAGCGAGACAGAGGCATATTAGGTGCTGCACCAGTCAGCCGGAGGAACATGGGGAGCTCTAATTGAATTTGGGTCGGATCTGCTTCATGTGGACAGAGCAGCAAATTAGGCAGTGACCAGAGGCCCGCACTCATCATGACCCTGTCCATTTCCCTTAATTAGTCTCGTCCTAATGCAGTAACGGCTGTTGTGCATTGCAGACAAGGGCTAATGTGGTTAACCCCTTGACCTCCCTAGACCCACCCACACACACACAAGCCTGATAATTACACACCACACATGAGCTCATGAGGAAGCATTAGGGTCAAAGAGTTGATCATACACTATAAGACATTATAGCTACACGGTAAATGACTGGGTTAACGTTTCAGTGGGACACAGTCATCCATCCCGGGTCATGCTAAGACTCCGAATGGGAATATAATGCATCTGATGGGTTAAGGGCAATGGACTGGAACGCCTTTTGGGTCCCTGGAGGTTTTCACTGAGCAAATGGTGAAGACAGAGAGAGAGACTAAGTGAGAAAAAGGTGGTAAGGGAGCCTGCACTCCTCCTCAGGACCGTGTGAATGGGAGAACCGATCAGCTGTCTCTTCTCAGCCGTGTGGAATTCTGGGAATCTCTTGGGAAAGGAGTGTAAGAGTTCTCCCCGGTCCACGCCTTAAGGGCCCAACCCCTCTGGTTGGGATAAACCCGGCAGCCCAGGGGGTCTAGGAGAAGGCCGCAGGCTTCAGCTGCCGTCCATACTCACCCCTCAACATCAGAACCCAGAGCTCTCGTCCACACTCCCACACCCACCTGTTGGCCTGGGGGTCACATCCCACCACTTCCTCAAGGCCACTGGGGTCAGTAAACGCAGATTAAAGACTGGCAAGCTAAAAATATACACACATCATTCCTTTTTAGTAGCCAATGTAGTACCTTCTAATATTCATTCAGCAAAGTGGTATATTAAAGGGATTATCCGGAGTGAATCAACCCGTAGCTCTGTTGACTGAGGCTGTTGAATGGTGTCTATAGGCATCAGAATGACAGCAGTAGGTACAACGTAGACCGAATTCACGAACTAGCCGCTAACGCTAAGCATATTGGGCATATGAAAACGAAACGGACATGCCCTAATCAGTTAGCGCTGGCTGCCGTTTCGTTACTCGGTCTACCGTGCATGAAAATCTGTCGTTCTTATACCTATCGATAGCACATAGCAATGTGAATCAACAGAGCTACGTGTTGTTTCACTCTGGGTAATTCCTTTAACCTTCATTTTAGAGATACAGGCCAATGCCAATCTAGCACTCATCCAAATAAGCACAAAATTAATCATACTGTATGACCATTTTTTAGTCCAGCAGGGTCAATGCTGATTCGTTACAAACATGCACATGAATGACTAAACCTCATCAATGATGTCTTGTATGCATCAACCAGTACACATGAGCAATATGAGTTATATGAGCAACATGGGTTATATGAGCAACATGCAGCAACATGTAGTGCACATAGATGCATCTCCAGCCTACTTCCCCTGAAAGCTACTGCTAGTTCCTGTGACTGACATACAGTACACCGCAGAACATTCAAAGAGGATCCATTCCTTGAGGTCAGTGAGCAACATGTAAGGAACATGGGTACACTAGACTACTGTGCATAGTGCCACCAGTCTGGCTTCAGTGCAAAACTCCAATTGGCTCCAGATGCACACACCATACTGTACCACAACTTCCCCAGTGACACTCACTCTCTAGTCAGGAACTAATGCAGACCTAGTGGGCATTAAAAACAAACTACTACTGCTGCTGCGCCTGACATCTGAAATCTATGCACAGATACCACAGCTTCACCACAAATATTGCATCTTGCACTCTCAACACAAATGGCTGGTAGGTGCCATGGTGGCTGGATAATCCCACCAGCTCACCCGCCACACTCCCCCCCCTCGCTGCACTGATGACCCGTGTCCAGTCTGTAAGGTGGGTCGGTGGCCGTACAGTTGAGACGTGGCTGTTGGGGGACCGGCACGAAAGAGACCTGCGTATGCATACCACGAATGCCACAGGGTCACCAAAGACACCAACACAGCTGACCAGGCCTCCGTCCACAGGCGATGGACGCCATTGCAAACATGGCTGTAATTCCAAGCATACTACAACCTCTGGCCATATCCAATACATAGCTCACTAAAAGATTCTTGTGCACGCTGGACTGGCAGGAGAAGAAATAAATAAATCTAAATCAACTTCTAAAGCAATAAACTGAAGCACATTTAAAGGACTCTCATGGCATAATAATCATGAATTTAAGGACCTAAAACAGTTTTTATAATGAGGACTGTCTGAATAGAAGTTCAAAGACAACAATTTATGGACTTAATGGAATCTTGAATTAGTTCACTTATTCACTCCCTTTTCAACCATGATTTGTGATGTGCTCCAATGTCAAACTTCTCTTTTGCCTTTACAACTGTATTGAATTGAATTGAATTTTAAGTATATACAGCGCCTTACACAAAAGCCATGTCTAATGGCACTTCACAGCAGAGAGCAACAATGAGTAGCAGAGGCAAGGAAAAACTTAATTAGTTTGTACTGTATCTGTTGTAGACATAAAACCCAAGGGGCTAACACAACTGCCTAGAGTCATCCAGGGTTTGCAATTCACAGATGCACAGATAGCAATTTGACCATAATATTAATATAGCATAATTTTAATCTTAAAGATCCGCTCAGTAAGTCTGTTTTTTAACCCTGCATTAAACACCTCAAAGCTGTAGGGGGAGCGCTCTGTACAACTAGCTGTATTGTGGTATTGTACAGCTAGCGGCCCTCTCACACGCTGCATATACACTGTACAGGGTTGTATAGCGGTGCGCTCAATCGCCTTTTGCAACAGGCCAGTCTAATAGAAAAAATGATTTTAAGCAATTTTATGACCATGAAAATGGTTGCATAGACTTACTGAGAGCTTCTTTAAGATACAGGCCTACACAATAAAGGCAGTCACCTTTACCATAGATTGTAAAAAGTTGGGGGCAGTCTAGTACCAGCTGGACATGATAGAGAAAACTTTCATTTGGTCTAGGTAGTACCAGGGTACGTACACCTAAGCTCTCCATATGAAATGTCCATATGAAAAACTTTCCAAGGCTCTGATTTTCACTCACACCGAGTCGACACTGCAGAGGAATGTAGCACCCTCTAGTACAACATTGCTTCACATTGAATTTTACAAATGTTTGAATAGACTGACAGACTGGATTAGCTTGAGTGCCATTCCATCTGTTGGTCCTGGAAGTTTCCGTCCTTCTGCTGACCATGCAGCTCTGCGTGACCTTTCGCAACTTGCTGTCTGGACAGGCTGCGGACGGTCAGCCATGAGACGCAAGCCAATGTGTTGTCTGCAAAGACAGACTGGGTCTGGATCCAGAGTCTCTCCACTGCTCAATTACCCCCTTAGTGGTGATGGATGGCCATCCTAACGACGTCCTTCAGCTGCAGCTGATGCCAACACACTCGACTGAGTAGGGCTGTTTAACACTGTGTGTGTGTGTGTGTGTGTGTGTGTGTGTGTGTGTGTGTGTGTTGAAATCTATTTGACTGCATCGCTGGAGCGCGACGGGCCATGTCTACGCTTACATGTGTCCTCATTGTTCGCCCATAAATGAGTGAGTGAGTAGCCATGTTAGAGGAGGTACAGTAAGCACCTAGCGGTTCTCCCAATGTTTTCATTCAAACATTTCTACAGGGACACACGTTGTTAGTTTATATGGCTGTTTGGTGTGAGGACAAAAACGTAACTACAAAGGCATTTTTGTTTTTAACTGATTTAGGCTTTTTGATGATGATGATGATAATGATGATGATCCCTGTCACTGCAGACAGTCATCTGCCACTCACCTGACCCCTCTGTAACGAGGAGGGCAGCTACGGCCATTCCACACAGCTGCCTGTTTAAAGGTGCATCGAACACAAGTCAACAAGACGAGACACATAATTGCTTTTCAGTACCTGGAGTCTTCAGTAAAGAAGCGTAATAGTTGCACTGGTGGCACATAATTCTAAATGAGAAGTAAGCATCAGAATACTGTCGGACCACTTTCAAGCTTAAAAATACTTGACTCTTTGAAAGGCGACTTCAGATGTCTGACAGTACTCTGCTGTGTGAACTACGTTGGCTGCAATTGAGCTTTGAGCAATAGCATTTTAGCCTAGCGACTGAGGAGGACAGGCACAAGAGTACTGTAGAGGAGTACTGTGGTCAGCGGCCGAGTGTTTAGGCTTCTCCCATGACAGCGGAAGCAAGAGAAGAGGCTATCCCAGAGTCACCACATTATTATCCGAGGGAGTGGTTCACAGAACCGCATAGCTGCGTCACCCCTGATTAATCCGGCTCTAAATGCAGACACCCACAGCCGGGAAAGGTCCGCCATCTCTCTCTCTGTCTTTGTGTGAGACTGGGTGAAGCCTGGTAACCAGAACTGCTCCAGGCCCTGCCAGCTGCGCTGCTTCGCTCAAAGCATTTAAGGCTTTGGGTGAAATATCTATAACCATCTCTATCAATATCCATACATCAATCTCTATCTATATCCACACATCAATCTCTATCTATATCCACACATCAATCTCTATCTATATCCACACATATCCATACATCAATCTCTATCTATATCCATACATCAATCTCTATCTACATAGACATCTCTATCCATCTATCTATCTACACACACACACACTTTTATTGATTTAACTGACATGTTCAAGGCGAACCCTTTTTGCTCGAAACATGGACATCCTGTTAGTTAAAGAACAAGAAATAGTACTAGAGAGGATTTATATTTTTCCCCATTCGCTAGGGCCCTAATGCATCATGAGCAACAGTGGTCAAGTCTGGGCCAGACTGAAGGTGTCTGGTACCAGTCTGATAAAGCTGATGAGCGTTATACCACCATCAACTCCTCATAGAAAAAAACACTGTGTGTGTGTGCAGAATGTAGACACTAGACAGACTCACTGGAAGGTGTGTGTGTGTGTGTGTGTCTGCTGCGCACATACAAACTTGACTTTTCCACGCAGACAGACTCACCTGAGGGCTGCCCGAAGCTGAATCCGGTGGAGGAGGTGGTGGTGGTGTTGCTGCCAAACACGGAGCCCTGTCCGAAGCCAGAGCTCTGCTGGCCGAAGGCCGGGGTGCTGCTCTGGCCGAACAGCGAGCCGCCGGTGCTGGCAGCCGATCCGGCAGCGCTGGTGCCAAACGAGAATGAGCCGGCACTGCTGGCGGCCGAGGCAGCGCCAAACAGGCCGCCGCTGCTCGAGGAGGACGCCGAAGAGGCTGGCTGGGCGGCGGTAGATGCGGCGGGCTGGCCAAAGGCAGGCGCAGCACCGAAGCTGGACTGACCGAAGCTGAAGCCCCCTGCGGAGCCCGGGACGGCCGCGGTGGACGCAGCTGGCTGACCGAAAGCTCCCACCTGGCCAAACACCGGCATCCCGAAGCCCGTCGCTGGCGCAGCACCAGAAGAGGCTGGCACAGACGCTGCTGGAGCGGATGCTGCGTCAGCGGCAGCAGGCAAAGGAGCAGCAGCCCCAAATGCTGTCGGAGGGGGGGGCACCGAAGGCTGCGGTGGGGGTGGGGGCGCTGCTGGCGGGGTTAGCTGGATGGCCGAATACAGCAGTGGTGGTGGAGGGGATGGCGACCCCTGGAGCGGTGGCTGTCGGGGTGGGGGTGGCTGTGGCAGGGCTGGCCGTGCTGATCACCGTGCTGAGGCTAGACAGGCCCAGGGTGGTGCTGTCTGGTGTCGGGGTGGGAGCGCCAATGACGCCAGTGGCTGTGCTTGCTGCTGCTGCTGGTGGTGGTGTTGCAACTGGTGCTGGCAGCTGGCCAAAGATGGAGCCAGGCTTGTCTGTGGCGGGTGCTAGGGTGGTGGCGGTGGTAGAGCTGGGCTCCTGGAGGGTTGGAGTGCTAGCGGAGGGGACAGCAAGGACAGGTGGCGCAGGCTCGGGGGCAGGAGCTGGGGCAGGGGTGGAGGTGAGTTCAGGGGGTGCATCTCCTACGGCTGAAGCTGTGAGGTCAAGGGCTGGTTCTGTGGCTGGGACTGGGACTGGGATTGGGGTTGGGGTTGGGGTTGGGGTGGGCTCTGCTGGGGGGATTACTGATGCCGGAGGGGGTGTCGGTGAGACCACCTGAGCAGGTGAGGGTGGTGTGGGTGGCTTGTCCGCTGCTGCTGGGGTCACGCTCTCGTCCACGGACAGAGGTGGAGAAGGGCTTACAGGCACAATGCTGGGCTGCGCTGTCTGAGCCTCTGGGGCCTCCGTAGACGGGCTGGGTTCCGAGGGAGCAGAGCCCTCGCTGGAGCCGGTGGTGTTGGTGTCCAGGGGCAGGGGTGCAGTCAGCAGGCTGAAGGTGTTGGGGTGCGTCACAGAGAACGACGGCTTGGCGGTCTGGAGCTCCGGAGGTTTGAAGACGCCACTGCTCGTCGCCAAGGGGGCACTGGTGGCCTCGGCCTCCGCCGGCTTTCCGAAACTGAACTGCGCCACGCCGAAGCCGCCGTTGCCCTTTCCGTTCCCTGGCTGGCTGAAGCTGAAGCTGGGGCCCGTCTTAGGCAGTTCTTTGGGTTCCTCATCTCCCTGGCCAACCCGGAGGCAGGAGAAGCTGCCCAGTGTTTCTCCTCCTCCTCCCCCACCTCCTGGAGCCACGGCGGCCGGTTTGAGCCCTTGGGGCTCGCCCCTCTGGGCGGGGGCGGCGGATGTCAGCTTCACCGGTTCCCCAGACACGGCTGGCGGAGGAGGGGTAGGAGAGTTAGTGCTGACACCCAGCGCCGGGGAGGCGGACTTGGGGGAGAAGATGGAGGACGCGTCATCAGCAGCGCTCCCGAAAAGCTTGCTGCTGCCGCCGAAGGAGAACTTGGGCAAGCTACCTTCTTTCACTGGAAGGCAAACACACACACAAACACACACACAGTTTAAATCCTTTCAAATTATTTTATCTGGATACAAAAAAAAAGCACAAACTTGATTTTTCCCCTCTCAACACCCAAGTGACCAAAACAGTTAATATCCAGTAAAACAATGTTTAGTGTTTACCCTACAATGTTAGCATAAAAAGAACATCTGTGCATCTACAAATTGAAAAGCCGTGCAATGGCCGATAGCATTGCCTGAAGGCTTTGCCAGCCATGACTGAATTGCCTGAGAGATGTGCCAACACAGCCACATTCACTAGTGCAGGAATGTTCATTGTTCATCGCGGGTCAGCTAGGCAAAATAAAACACACTCAGGCATATCAGCAGCTATTATGCTCCAGATGATTTTTAATGCCCGCCATTCCTAGAACTACCCACCCTTTAAAGAAAGGCCTTGAGTTTTTTAATACATTTTAAAAGACCCACAGGGACCCAGATACATTTGATACTTCATCTTTAGTGTTTATAGTCAGAAAGCATCAAAGGAAACTGGGCCAGTGTGTGCGTGTGTGTGAGAGAGAGAGAGAGACTGAGTGAGTTGCTGTTGTGTCACCTGTCTGTGATGCAGAGCTGGAGCCGAGGGAGGCAAAGGTGAAGCCAGTGGGTGGCCTAGCAGAGAAACAACAAAGTTGGCATGGGGTACCATTACAGACAAAAACACACAGAGACACGGGAGTCGCTAACACACACACACACACACACACACACACACACACACACACACATACACACGATAAAAAAAAACTATTGTACAGTTCAAGCAGAATCCATTGCAGCATGTACTCCTCTGCTTGCCATTCATATTGATAACAGCATTTGATGTTTAATTGCTAGATGCTTTAAATTACAGACTTCACACACCAAAACACAAGTCTGTCCGCAAGTGGAACATTTACATGACTCACAAAATAGATCCTTTTTTTTCCGGTGCCTGCAGCCATCTCATGCCACTTATCCCTTGAGCAGGGGCTGCCCACTGGCCTTAATGACACTGTTGTTATATGTACTGTTCCTCTCAAGAGTGTGACAATCAATACTTTTGTTTGAGTGTTGACTGTATGTTGCTGTCTATTAATATCCAACACAATTACTTTTAAGTGTCTCACGTTGAATTAAGGTGGAAATTAAGCAGACAAACTAAACTGATATCTGTTGCACCGGCTATTTAAATATTCCATTAATAAAAACTGAATTTTATCAGAAATATAATCCATTTTGTCTCAAAAAAAGACAAAAAGCACAAACAAGTAGCATAATGTTTATTTTATTCAGCCAATGCGCCGCCTTTGTTTTTAAAAATATATGATCACAATGGTTGTTAGTTTCAAGAAAAAAAAGGTTCTCAAAACCATGTGCCTGAAACCTGATGTGTTTTACAAATGCAACACTGTCAGCTGACCTTCCTGCCAATGTAGAGAGTCTCCCTCTTACAGACACACACACCTGACTAGCCATACAGTATAGAAGGAATCCTTTGGGGATGCTGGGAAAGGTTCAGGAACAAACCTGTCTGGTGTATTGGCTAAGAGTAGGTGCTCTGGTTTGTGCTAGCTGGGTATGAAGAGTGGTGTGTGGGAGGGGCAGAGTAAAGAGGAGAAACTGCAGCATGAGATAGAAAGCTTGCTCTGATTATCAGGTAATATCTGCTACTTTTGCTTACAATCAATGTAGCAAGATATATATAGCAATATATCACTATTAAACATTTAACTAAACGTTGTAGCCCAATGGTATGTGTGTGTGTGGTTTGGCTCACCAAAGGGGTAAGGCGATTGTTCAAAAAACAACCGTTTGCGAAACAGCCTTGATGTGTTTGAACACAGCCTGACGGCATATACAGTACCTGTCCGACGGGAGAGGACTCTTAACTCTAGTGCCGTGCAAGTACACCAGCGCTCCACAGCCACTGACATTCTCGAGGAGCACTCAGCTAAAGTCAAGTGCAGCGTGGGACACTGTAGCCTTCATTAGTATTCTGGCTCCATCTGAGACAGCAGCTGACACGAGGTGTCCTCAAAGCTCTGCTCTGGTTCACATCTGGCCCTGACGCGGCTCTGATCTGGGCCGAATAATAACTCGACTGTGACCTGGGTCTGGCTGCATCTTTCCCTCAGGCCATTCTTCAATAAAAAAAAAAAAAACCTGCTGTGTGTTCGGTCACCTTTTGTCAACCACACACATGCACACACACACACACACACACACACAATGCGTTACACACACTTCATTTCATACACACACACACACTCACCCTGCTGAGAAGCTAAAGGTCTTGCTGCTCTGTTCCGCCCCTGCTGTTGCAGCACTGGTGGCTGTGGTGGCTGCTGGAATGTCTGCTTTGGTCGCCGAACCTGACAACCAGACCAGCGCGTTGACATGTAAACACAATAACACACAGCAACAATAAATAATAAATAACAAAACAAACACATAACACCAAGTCAGAACCTGCATAGACTGTAAAGACAGGTTTGAGGACAGACAAGTCGACGCAAATAACAAATTAATCACTGCAACACAGACAAGCAGAAAACAAACACAAAAAAGGTACTTGGTGTAATTGTTATCAGAAATCCTTAAATACTTCATAATAAATAAACATTTAGCATCAACACATGGGCTTCACACACAAAATACCAGTGACAGGAAGATGAGAATAGTTAACATGCTCTGAACACCTGAATCAATTAAGCTAAATCTTATGGAGCCTAAACCAACAGTTCTCAACACTTGTGTCCTCAATGCCAGCATTTTCAATGCCCGCCCACACTCACATACAGTAACACCCAAAACTGCTTCATAGCTGGCGTTTTGTACACACACAAGCACACACTCAGCTCATCCCCACAATCTAACTGTACATACGCAAGAAGATAGCAGGCACATGCCCAATTGTTTCCAATCAGAATTTCTTATCTGAACGGTCAAAAAGTGCAGGAAAAAAAAAAATTGAAAACCTAGAACCAGCGTAAAACTGTTCAGCTCTACAAGGCCTGGCTTTGTAAGAAAATCACTGCGAGGCAACATTTCTCCATCTGCCTGTGCGTTTGATGAATATAAAGCTCTCATATTTATTTCACCAATTGCTTTTAGAAATCGCCTCCCTCTGCCAGTTTCTGACTGTTCAAAACAGACGGAGTCTCTCACCATTTCTTCCCCCAGAATTTAATTTCCAACTTGGGTTTGTCACATCAGCTATTAACAGCTTCTGAAATATTAGCAGTTAATTTATTCTTCGCATATGGTCCTCATTTATCTATAATTACCCAAAGCTCTACTGACTGGCCCGGGCCTTAAGCAGGAGGAGATAAAGGCCTGTGTGAGTCTGTGTGTGGGTAAAGCATTTGTCACAAATTGAGAACAGAGGTGAAGTTTAATGTGGGCTCGTCTTTCACCTGGAGCATGCAAGTGTGTGAGTGAGCGAGTGAGTGAGGGAGCGCTACAGTTGTGACATACTTCTTTGAAGGACACACAAAGACAAATGACAGACAGATTAGCAGACACACAAACAAACATATAAATATATCACCAATGTGTCACTTTAGTATATCACTTTTGCTTGAGATTTTTGCTTTTCTTTCAGTATAAGACCCCATAGTGACAGTAATATGACTGACACACACACACACACACACACACACACACACAGCGGCTACTCACCAAACACAAACCCGGTGTGGGAGGGTGCAGAGCCTTCAGACGGGACAGCAGTCACCTTCACAGGCCCCTGAGGAGAACTCTGGTAAGACAACAGCAGCTCAGGTAAGCAACTGTGTGTGTGTGTGTGTGTAGTATGTGTGTGTGTGTGTGTGTGTGTGTAAGAAAGAGATGATGGGAAAATACATAACTACTTTTAACATTCAAATTTATGCATAGAGAAACAAAACAACATCTGTAATGACTGGGTAATATAAGGTAAGTCTACTTAGGTAAGGCCCCTTCACCCTCCACATTTAGCAGATGAAAGCAATGGGAACAGTGCTGCTACAGACCCCTCTACTACCTAGGCACAAGTACGTTGTAAACAACCTGAGCTTCTATTTATTTACAGATGAATCCCAAAGGATTATGACTGATATGCGTTTGACATAACACATTTCACATAACACATCAGTAGAATTTAAACCTATTTTCCCTTTCAGGTCAATATGTACTGCTGTATTCTTAGCTTATGTGTGTGTGTGCGTGTGTCCCTAACCCACGGACTGCGCCATATATAGCAGGTGTAAGCCTAGCCCAGAGAGCATCATGGGATTGGCACATGTAGCACCCAACTGATGGAATCCCACATTCCACTGAGGCATCCCACATCACCATGGCAACACCCTTTTATGTTTTAGGATGTCGAGCCGAGCAAAGACAAAAACATATACACATACCAGCTAGTCAAAGTGTGTGTGTACACATGTCTGTATGTGTGTTTGTGCAAGTGAGTGTGTGTGTGTGTGTGTATGTAGGCAGACTGTATTCTCACCCGTTGTTTAGCCTGGTTGGTGGCAACCGTCGCCAACACCTGCTGGACCACCTGAGCAGCTGGGGCAGGAACAGACGAACTAGAGACAAAAAGTAAGATACAGAGAAACAGAGAAACAGAGAGAGAGAGAGAGAGAGAGAGAGAGAGAGAGAGAGAGAGAGACAGACAGACAGACAGACAGACAGACAGACAGGTCATTTCAGGTGATGTTTATCTGAGGTGCTTGAGTCTGAGGTGGTCTAGTGGTGAGGTGGTCTAGTGGTGGTCTAGGTGCTCTAGTGACCAGCTGCACAGCAGGTTTCAACCTGCCTGCATAGCGGACACTCCAGCTCCTGTTTGGGAGACAGTCACAGTCATAGTGACAGCCACTGCCAAGGCCTACCTCAGCCAAACCAGCATCTGACCTGAATGTTCAAGCAGCTCCTCATGAAAAACAGGTGGCTGGATCACACACGCCAGGAGTGTGTGTGTGTATGTGTGTGACTGAGACACAAGCAGAAAGAGACAGAGAAAGAAAAAGACGGTTGGGTATGGGTAAGAGATGGTTACATATAACCATCAGAAACATGCAACCATCATGAGCGATAGGAGTAACTATCAGAAACATGCAACATACTGGCACACCAAAAGACATACATTTAAAAACTTTTCAGCAGAGAAAAATATCTGCCCCCCACCCCAAAACATTGACTTGTATCTCTATGGGGGGGGGGGGGAGATCAGGCTTTCACTGAGTGGCACTCAATAGCCCCTATAATCTGAACTAGGGGTCCCGCAGAAGCAGATGGCAGAAGCAACGAGCGAAGGGGCAAAAAGATAGTAGCTGCTATGAGGTCTTTACAAGCTCACAGAGAGTGAGCGTCGACACACACACACACACACACACACTGGTGCACAAATATTTGGCGAGGACAGGCCTGAGGGCAGTTTCCAAATTAGCTCTGTGTGTGTGTGTGTGTGTACGCGCGCTGAGGGAGAGAATGGGGAAAATCAAGTCCCGCTGAGAAGAGAGCCTTCCCATTATGACATAAGAGAGAATGGGAATGACACAGACAGAGAGAGAGAGACACAGACAGACAGACAAAAAGAAAGAGAAACAGAGAGTCATTAAGAAGACAGACAGTGTGTGTGTGTGTGTGTGTGTGCGTGTGTGTGTGTAGAGGGGTAAAGTGAAAGAAGAAAGAAAGAATGAAAAAGTAAATGATAGACAGAAATACGGGAAGAAAGAAATAAGGGGAAAAAGAGAGAGAAGAACAAGAGAAAGAAAGAGGAGAGTGAGCCAGTAGCTGGATAGCTCTAATCAGAGGAAGACACATCATTAGAGATTGGGGGCTCAGCAGGACCATCTGGAGGAGATGCTCAACCCTCAGCTAATCAATACAACCTGACCACAGACCACAGTGTGTGAGACACACACACACACACAAACACACACCGCACTCTACATGACGACAAGATAAAAAAAATACACACATACACACACAGCTATACTCCCTCGTGAGCCTGCATACACACATTTAGACCGATTCTGAGGAGTTATGGGTAAAAAGATACTGATGTGTATGAATGGCTAAACGGGCCATGTTTAAATGTAATCTATTAAACACACACACACACACACACACACACACACACACACACACACACACAGCAACACTAGTCTCGTGTGAGCCACTTTCAGATGGGGGATCATCTATCTAAATGTTCCAAGTCGAGGCCCCCATGGGGCTGAAATCATCCTTCCAGACAATGCTCACACACACAGGTGATGTGCATCACGGCAAGTTTGGCCACACTGCACACCTGTGCGGACCTCAACCCTACCCCTCATGAGGCGCCTGGCCCTGTATGAATTATTTAGAGGCCCCTTAAAGATGCATGATGGGGGTGGGGGGCGCAGTGAGCAAACTGTGTGTGTGTGTGTGTGTGAGTGAAAGTGTGTATGTGAGGGGGCTCCCCTTACCCCGTCTCTTTCCATAGTAAGGCTAGCCAGCGCCAAATGCCATCCCAAAACCAACAAAGAGGCTGAGTCGCCCACCACCCTGACTTAGCTGTGCCTCGTCATCCCTCAGTGGCAGGTCATCTGGGTAAGGAGGTCACAAGCTACAGAAGCCTGCAAGACTCATGTCACCCTGACTGTCCACCAATCCATTTTACTGCCAGAGGGTTGAAGAGGAGCAATCTAGGGCTTTTTCTGTACCTTTCGCAGGCATTACTGCCGGAATCGCTGTGTCACTTACAGTGCTTCCCGACTGGCAGCCAAGGATCATCGAACCTGGCCAAAACTGCCGAGTCACCTTCAGAACGAGGCACGCATCACCTACTAGCCTGCTGTTTCACCCAGACAGTGGGTATTGGTTGCATCAGTGACAGAGGCAAAAAGAGAGGCTTTCTAATCTGCAATGGCACTATGCATAGTTTAGTCTTCAAACATGTGAATTCGCCAGTCACTACTGCTAGTACATACACACACACACCTCAATGCAGAGGATTACCATGTTTCACACTCTTCAGTGAACACTGAAAAATAGCGAACGGTTTTCCACACTGTCAGACATCTCTCATCTTTCTCCAGACACACACACACACACACACACAAAAACAATATACCATCTCTCCCAGGTCATTTCCCTTGACTCACCCACACTCACAGGCACTCACACAAACACAAACACACACGCAAAAACATGCATGCACGCATGCACACACACACTTCCACACTCACTGAACATGGTTTCTTCCCTTCTCCATTTTCTATAGATCTCACTCAATTTCTCTTCCCTCTTCACTACACACACACACACACACACACACACACACTTGTCTCTGTAGCTCACTCTCTTTAAGTATGAATGACAGAGAGAGAGAGAGAGACTCTCAAACACACACTGTCTCTCTCTCTCTCTGTCCTTCCCTCGCCTCTTTCTCGCTGCAGTTACCAGTGTGTGTGTGTGTATGCATGTTTGAGACAGAAAGAGACCAATTCCCAACACTGCCACAAACCCTGCAAAGGTGGCAACAGGACATCATGAGGGTGCCATTGCTGTGTGGATTCAGACTTAATTCCTCAAAAACAAGAATACAAGAAACAACAACAAAAAAAGAATGTGCAAAAGTGTGTACCTCAAAAATGTACACTAGAATAGGCTCAAGAAATATCATATCATTGTGCAACGTTCACTCAGTGGTGCAAAGCCAACATGACTGCAGGGATGACTTCTTATTAACTACCTCCGCTGCTGTAACCTGATCAACAGAAGAACTCGATGGAACAATGTAAGCAGAAGTCCATCACGAGTGATTACACAATAGTTAGCAGTGGCTGCATAACAGCACAGCACCCCTCAGATGAGCCTATTGGTTCCGATGGCATTCGGACTATGCTTGGACAGCTATATTAAGAACGCTTCCCTGTCCTTTCTGGCCCTGTCACAAGTGACCCCTTCCCCCGATGTCCTGAATTGCCTCTTGATGGGTAGACAGGAATCAATATCAATGCCTATCTGTGCCAGAGCCTGTGTCAGTGGCGGTGGCAGCGCCAACCTTCCTGCACCACTAGCCTCAAGAGGGGGACTGTTAATCTCTAGTTTGACACCTTCGAGCCACCGTCCTCATAAACAATTGGCCCCCTACAAAGGCCACCGTGGCAGATGCCAGCATCGGCACCTTTGGGGGCGTCCTTTTCCAAGGGTTTGTCCTCGGATGCAAGGGGCGCTCAGCTGTTTGTGCCCATCACCTGCGGTCGTCTCATTCCTAAACTGGCATACACAGAGATGCCAACCTCAAATTATTTATAGCCCACGCAATGTTCACAGAAGGAATCTGGGGGAGGTCAGCACATCTTCACGGTGCATCTCTAGGTCATGCCTGGCTGGTTTTACTTATGCAGGATTAGTTATGTTATGTTAGTGTTACTTATGTTGGATTAGTCTGGGGAACTGGAATTATGGGATGTCCGATAATACCCTCATTGCGGTTGTACTCAGGGAGTCACTGATGATGGTGTCTCCATGATAACAATGGAAACAAGCAGAGCCACATCCTGCAACCAATTGACGTAGATAATTGGGTAAAAATATGCAATGGAGACAAAGAAATGTTACTATACACACCTTTAAAAGGTTGACTGAACTGATTTGTTGCTTGTAAAGCCTTTTTATTTACATTAAGAATCTAGGAGATAGTGGTAGATAGTCATAGGGTTGTTGTGTCCCATCCCATAATATGCATTGTGGGCCAAACAGTAAGACACACTCAAGAGTGGGCCGAGATTAACTCAAGACTACTCACTTATTTCCCATCTACTCTTCACTGCACTGTTTGAAACCGACTTCAAATGGCCAAACCGTAACTGGAGTAGTCTTCTACTACTAGAGTCTGCAGGCCACATGTAGGGTGAGGGTTGAAGATCTGTTGACGTGCAGAACCACTGCATCTTGCACTTGTCTACATGCATTCTCTCCAGTGTTTCCCATACGTTGACACGGCTGTGTGAATACAAAACCGAGATCATAAAAGCCTTAGATACCTACAGATGCCCAAAACAGTTGATAACCCCACACCTAACCTCCTCTTCTTGTCTGTGGGAAACCATGCTTTCTTTAATAATACAGGACTGCCACACAAACTGGAAGAGATGCAGACTTGCACACTGCCTTCGCTGACTAATAAGGAGAAATGTGGAACATGAAACCACAGGAATATTCTCATCAGGCCTCTGGCGCGCCCACATCAGTCAGAGCAGCATCCATTGAACCCAGGAAGCGTCGGCCTCTGGGCTCCTCGCTGGAGTGCTTGGGCTGCTGAAATGGATCCCATCCGATGAGCTCACCAGTAAAGCAAACTCCCTGGGATGGATCATAGCGCCGCAGCAGCAGCAGCGCTGGCCGGCAGCCGAATGCGGACAGGGCTGAACGTGTCACCTTACACACACACGCACACACACACACACACACACACACACACACACACACACACACACACACACACACACACACACACACACATGATATATGCTCTATGGTGAGCTGCATCCTGCTGTGAGATAAGATTCCACACTTCGACCCGCCCAGCGTCTATCTCTTATACTCTCTCTCTCTCTCTCTCTCTCTCTAGCACACTGTAATTTATAACAGCCGTTTGATTAGCTTGCCATGGAATGCCAGCAGCGTAGTTTGTCTCTGACAATTAATGCCCATAGAATGCTCGGCCTCCAAGAGAAAGAGCCATAAAGCTTGCGCTGGGGCGCCGGGTGATTATGCTAACTTAGGCTAGGCTAGGCTAAAGGTCCCTCTGCAGTGCTGAGGTGGCAGATTGACCGCTGCACACCAGGAGGCCACCGCAGAAGGACTTCTCCAAGGAGGTTGTGGGTAATGCCGCTAGAGTTAGAGACTAAGAGAAGAGAGGTAATCAAAGCCCAATTCGGGACTGCCACCGCATCACACCTGATTGAGGGTTCTTCTGAAGGTGCTTCTGGGGGTTCTGAAGTTGGGTCGTGCCAGCCCAGCCCTACACTGGCTCGTTTTGCCCCTAGGTGCCATCTGATTGAGCAGGCATGCTTTGAGCTGAACTGAAGTCCGCAACAGTAACAGAATCGGCCACACCATGATACACCTGCTCTTCTAGTGCTCTTGAGGGAAATGGCAGCCACCGTAGTCTGTGTGAGTGTGTGTAAATGTGTGTTTCTAAACTACATACTTCTATTCATTGGAAAATGGTCAGGGTTATTGGCTCAGGGCTTGGAAGTTGGAACAGACTGGTTGGCCTGCTGGTCAGGGCTTGGATTGGGTTTGGAACCGAGCGGATGCCGGTAGGAGAAATGTGGGTAGAGAAGAGTAGTTACTGCAAACATGCGCACAGGCCCACATGGAGTGGCCTTGAGCAAGGTATCCCTCACTGTTACTTTGGCCTCCACCGTACCAGACAGACCACAGCTCCTCTAACTGTGTGCTTCACCTCACTCTGAGCTGTGAGTTTTAGTCTGTGTGAGTGTGAGTGTGTGTGTGTGAGTGTGTGTGTGTGAGTGTGACTGTTTGTACATGTGAGAGTGTGAATTAGAATGTCATATCTGACAGGCCTTGCATGTGTCCTCTGGCTACAGATTAGAAGGCACAAAAGATGGAAGTGCCAATGACACACACACACACAGGCTTAAATACAAACATACTCTCACTCACTGAAGAAATGGAAAGACCCACAAACACACACTTGTACACAAGGCGGATATGAACACACAGGCCTGGGGATATAGGTGTGAGCAGAGGCATATCGAGGTTAAACTGGGACCAGGTGTTTGGTGCCATGGCCCATGGCTTGCTTGTAAACATGCCACACACACACACACACACACACTTGTTATCTCTCCTCTGCGCATTGTCACATTCCCTTCCTTTCTTTCTGTCTCTGAAGATCTACATCACAGTCTGGTTGGTTGGGGGACATTAGTTTCTCTTACACACACACACACACACACACACGGCTAGCGACTATAGCCACTAGTAAGCCTTCACTGTTCCATGTGATGGCGATGTGAGAGTGATCAAACGTTTAAAGGTCTCATTCCATCGTATTTTCATTAAAGGCGCTCTAAGCAATGGTGTTTGATGTCACTTCTTGTTGACGTTCGAAGTAGTCAAACAAAACGGAGCATAGCTCCCTCCTCCCCCTCCCTCCCATGCTTCCTGAAAGACTCATGAACGTGCAACCCCCACCCAACCCCTCCTCCAAATCCTTCTTGCGTTTATTGGCTGGAACAATGTTTGTTATGTTTCGTTTCGTTTGTTATGCTAGGTTTGCCCACTGTGTTTTTTAGCCGTTTGTGGAGCCTGGGCTGTCTACAGAGACCGCGTCTTTTTTACAGTGTGTTCAGGGGACAGGGAGCTAGCAGATTGTGAGGAGATGTTTGCTGTACATAACAACAAATGTTTTAGTCCTAAAAACGCGTCACATCGCTTAGAGCACCTTTAATTTTGTGGTGGTCTCTTGTCTAAAATAATGTCATGAGAGTTGGTTTCGACAAAAATATGCTGTGGTTGTCTTGTTTCAAGCTATTTTAGTTAGGTGAAAACGAGAGCAGGGATAGCTCGAGAGGATTCTTATGAATATTAATGATATGCAAATGTGTTGCCTCTGATTGGCTAACAACACGGTGACGCTCCTTCTAGTGGGTCTGTCTGCAGGCAGCCTAACGTTTCTTGAGGGCGGGCTAACTGCATAGCTAATGTTCAAAGTGACGTAGGCTTGTACGGCTTTTCCGATTCGCTCGTTTTTCCCAGCAGTTTTCTATCACAGGCGAATACAGACTACAGGGGTAGGAGAGCATTTTGAAGTTGAGCACAGAAGTACAACTTGGGCTGACCTATGGTAAATACAACAATTTCACCAGTGCCCTTGATTAGATTGGAACATCTGAAAATTAAATTTAAAAATGTAAGCGTCAACGTGCAGAAATTCTGAATTTGGTGTTTTTCCATAAGCATTTTCCACATCTTGAGTCTTTCCCACTCTGTCTATAACTAAACCTTCCCAGCTACTAGAGGGAGCGTCTGCATCTGAAGCGTGAGGGTGATTCATTCACATGCACACTCACACACACACACACACACACACCATTAAAGTCTGGGGACAAACTGGGGGCAGCAGGTACACACACGTACGTGCGTGCACACACACACACACTCACACACATGCGCCGCACACACACACACACCTTTAGATACAGATGCAGAGATGAATGTGATAATTTTATAACGTTCATACAGACAGAGAGAGAGAGAGAGAGAGAGAGAGAGAGAGAGAGAGAGAGAAAGAAAAAGAGAGAGTCATGCACTGAATACAAAGTTGGATGCACAAACATACCAGCCATTCTGAGAAAGTGGGTGGAACACTGTATTGATTTTTCAAACACACACACACAAGTATCCGCTCACAAACACACAAACACACACACACTAGGCTCTTTGAAGTGGAGGGCACACACACACACACACACACACACACACACACACACACACAGGTGTAGGTCAGTATGTGCCCGTCTGCTTTCTCTAGAGGGTCCCTGTGGGCTGTGAATGAGTGAACATAGGGGAGCACAGACACACCAGTGAACGCAAACACACACAGGCACACACACGCGCACACACACACACCCATACCATGACACACACAACAGCCAGGGGGGACAGCAGAAAAAAAATCTCTCTCTCACTGTCACAAGGACAGCGTATGCACTGTGTGTGTGTGTGTGTGTGTGTGTGTGTGTGTGTGTGTGT